>CALUEK010000509.1:0-18885 GCA_944039245.1 Nebria salina | reverse complement strand
ATTCAATTTTTGCGCATTATAATCATTTAATGACTCTTTAGAATCTGGTTTAGGTTTGGAATATTTATAAATGTTTATTTATTATTATTTTCAATCGAAAATAATTAATATTTTAGTATTTTGTAGGTGTATTTTTGGTATAAATATTTATAATTACAATATTAGTCTTAAATTGACAGTGTGCCAAATTTATATTTTTATTAATTTTTTTTTATTTTTAGATTTTTTTCGAACTTACTAACTCTATTTTATAATGGGCAATTTTTGTTTTTCATGCCGTAAGGAGGAGGTAAGTGATTATTTATATAAATGCGAGACCTACAATTAATTGAGTCGATTTTTAAAATGTTTTTAAATGAATGATTGAGAAATCTAACATGTAAATTTGTATTGCTTTAGGAAGAAGACCAGGAACCCATGTGGGTACCCCAAGAAGAACAATGGGTTCCTGTCGAAGCTTACGTCCCTGGTCCGAAACCGGCCATCGGAGCAGCGGATGTAGGTTTCGAAGATAACTTCCTGCCCCCGTGTGAACCAGCATCCGACTTCGAAGATGAGACCACCACATCACCGCTCTGCGCCACCTGTGGTCCAGCACCGGCCGTCGGGCCCCAGGAGGCAGCCGCAGGGGAAACGTTAAATATTTTGGACATAAACATCGAACAAAATTGTGTTAGTGACAATTCTACGACAAAATTCTTATTAATTCTGGACTACATATTAAACTTTCTAAATCAAGACAGTTATTTGATATGGCAACAAAATTTTTACCAGCTTATATGTGATGACGTTTCCCCACAAATAAGGGAGATTTGCGGCTGCGCGGAGCGGATGGCAGAGCAACGGATGCTGGGAAGCGGCACCAAAATTTACTGTGAATCCGAAATTTCGTGAAATTTCTAGTTTCTAAATTTTTTTATTTACCCGGAACTATTAAACATTTAACATAAATTCGCAGTGGACCATTTTTAGTATTAATAAATAATATTTAACGATTAGGTATTGTGTTTATTTTCTTTCATCGCAACTATTTTCGTATGTGAATGTGTGTTGATACAATAAATAATATATCATATACCCATAGGGTGTTAGTCGCTCGTAAGACAAACTTGACGCTTCTTCTCCTCGAACAATATCAAACAGATTAGTAATGTTTCAACATTTATATCAAATATTAACAAATAACGTATAAGAATGTTCAGTACAACAAGCCACAGGTATTTATCCAACTTATAGATTACTTACGCACATTTACTGCTGTTATTCGCGTTATATGTTACAGATTCGGATTATTTTATTTATTATTTACTGTTTAATTACTATTCGTATATACTCCTAATAGAATACATAATAGTTGTAATGAATTATTGATTTGATAGTTAAAGGAATATTATAGTATAGATAATTGTTTGTAATCTTGGTGGGAAAGCTTTGCATGGAAGCTTTCGGCTTTCAATTGAATACAATGGAATGACTAAATGTTGTTTTCGACCATTTGTATTCGAATGAATTACGCTTTAATGCAACTGGCATTGAATTATGATTATTGATTTATTAATCGACCACGACAAATGTTTTTCTACTCACCAAAAAAAAAGACATTTTGTTTTTATTAGAATAAATTCGAGTGGTGACTTACTTGACAACAGCGAGAAGAAAATCGTTTAGCTTTTTTTGTTTGTTCATTGTTAGATATAGCTGGGCGTAATGTAGCGCGATTCCCCCCCCCCCCAAACTAGATAGCTGGTGCCGATTTCTTCATCTTCTTCGTGGAAAAGCTGTTGGGGATCCCGTCTCCACAATTCTAGAACTGCTGCTAGTTGACCATCCGGTTGGATGACCGCTTGGCATAAGATATGCGCGACATTTTCCTTACATACAGTTATTTAATTTATTTATTTATTACATTTAAAAACATAATTATTGTATTATATACTTTAAGTATGGCTATATGATTGGAGATATGAATTCTATTTATAGAATTCCTGTATAACTTTAAAATGTATGAATTAGACATTGTATATTATTCCCTAGTAGTTAAAAAGCGCAAAGTAGGCTATGAAATGAAAAAAGTGTGAATATATAGAAAAAATACACGGTAAAATTGAATTATGGTAATCCGAATGAATGTGTAAGAGAAAAAATGTTTGTAACGCTCAGAGTTGGGAAGTAAACCTGAAGAAAAACGGAAGAGACTTTCGCAGACAGACGGTAACGCTGAACATCGGATGCTAACAGCAATAAAATGGCGTCTCAGCACTTTCGTTGCGCACGTATAAGTATAAAAATGCATTGTTCGTGATTACGACTGTTACAATGCTATATAAATTGTTTGTTGCGTCGTTCTACATTAATAATAATATTTGTACTTAAGAATTTCATATAGTTTGTTAAAGTACAGAGGAAACTAGTACACTTCAAAGAACAATGATAGAATTTATATTGTGTTCTATACAAGTTCTACAACTCGTCTATACCTATAAAATAATAGTAATAGTCAGATAGTAAGTTCTGTGTTGTTACTTTCTTATACGGAGTAATATGCAGCTATGAATTTAGTTTGTAGTAAAAACGTATAAGAAACAAGTTGTTGAACATATGAGATATTTTAATACGTGAGTATATATGAATTCGTAATTATAAGAATAAGAATTGTAGGTTAGGAAAACATATCAAATAATAAACTAGAATATAATAATAAAAAAACTGTTTGGGATACAAGAAACAAATTCAGTAGACGAGACGAGAGTTTAACATAAGAACACATAATAGAAGATGTAAGAATAGGAAAAGCAATAAGTGAAATGGCGGTGCATTTACCTCATTGGAGATTCCCTCGGGAAAGCGGGGATCAACGACATGCCGGGACACCCGAATGGGTTCACGCGTTCGGTCCACGTAACACGGGACACTTCCGTTTCGCTCTGGTTTGTTGCCGCAACCGGTTTCCGCCCTGCTTGCGGTCGTGTTGCTGTTCGTCGGGCTGTTGTCCGCCGTTCGACATTCTTGACCCAAATATTGGACCTAAATACCCCAACAACAACAACGTCTAAGAGTTATTTCACGTATTTAACATTTCCCATCCAATCGAAACGGATTTAAAATTCAATTGCTAAACACCACCACTTCCCTGATACTTAAATATATACACCTCACGTTTTACTTTCTTATACCAACTTATAAGTAAGTATTGTAATCAAGAAAATTCAGTGCGGATGTATTTGTAACTTACTAAAACATCCGGTCGTCCTCTTTCCGATGGTAAATACAATTGAAATCCATCTGCACCGACGGCTGATGAAATGTAGTTTGCTAGTTCCCACAGAACGTGATCTTTGGTCGGATTATTTCTGCTGCAGGGACTGTGTCAGATCTTGTAGCATTTGTCTTTTATCTGCATGAACACAGAATTTCCATCTAGGCGAACATACAAGAGTTATTAGCACGATTTGTCACTACTGTTGTAGGTACATACATACATACATACATACAGGTATGACATACGTAACGAGATGGATTGTGAAAGGAGATTGATTTTCGGTTCGCTGGATTGGGCGATAATGGAATTTTTACGAGGTTTTCAGAAACGATTTATGTCGAAGATCAATCAGTGGATTTATATTTTTAAGCATTTTAATGTGATGTTGAAACGTGTGATTGTGAGAGGGTTTTTAATGGGACATGACGCTGCATTCATTTTAATGGCCTTAGTATACGAAATAATAAAGAACTATTGTAATTTAGGAATATTTCGCTAAATTGGATTTTTTAGCGATTTGAATTCAATTTCACCATATCTTCTCCTTGCATGCAAACAATCGTATTAAACTACATTAATCTAGTGTTTTTTTTAAATATAAACAAAATAAAAATACATTTTTTTAACGATAATTTGCATATTTATATATTTTAATAAGTTTACAATTAATCCCTATAGATGGTGTCAGAAGTCTCGTTTTGGATTTATTATAAAACTATATAATACATTTTTACTAGATTGGGCAATCCCCATCCTTTTCTAACTTTATAAGCAAAAACTCATCGGTATCACGGGATACAACTTTTAGAATGTTTTCATTAAAATCGATAAATCACATTTTCTTGAGCGAAAGCCTGTTGTTGACCAGGAAAACCACTTTCGGAACTTCTCTGAAACGTATTTATGCTATGATGCTAATTTATCGAATCTAAGCCTGCTTAAAAACCTGCTTAGAACAATGATAGAATTTATATTGTGTTCTATACAAGTTCTACAACTCGTCTATACCTATAAAATAATAAGATACTCTTTCTTCTTCTTCTTCTTCAGATAGTAAGTTCTGTGTTGTTACTTTCTTATACGGAGTAATATGCAGCTATGAATTTAGTTTGTAGTAAAAACGTATAAGAAACAAGTTGTTGAACATATGAGATATTTTAATACGTGAGTATATATGAATTCGTAATTATAAGAATAAGAATTGTAGGTTAGGAAAACATATCAAATAATAAACTAGAATATAATAATAAAAAAAACTGTTTGGGATACAAGAAACAAATTCAGTAGACGAGACGAGAGTTTAACATAAGAACACATAATAGAAGATGTAAGAATAGGAAAAGCAATAAGTGAAATGGCGGTGCATTTACCTCATTGGAGATTCCCTCGGGAAAGCGGGGATCAACGACATGCCGGGACACCCGAATGGGTTCACGCGTTCGGTCCACGTAACACGGGACACTTCCGTTTCGCTCTGGTTTGTTGCCGCAACCGGTTTCCGCCCCGCTTGCGGTCGTGTTGCTGTTCGTCGGGCTGTTGTCCGCCGTTCGACATTCTTGACCCAAATATTGGACCTAAATACCCCAACAACAACAACGTCTAAGAGTTATTTCACGTATTTAACTAAACCGATTACTGATTACATTTCCCATCCAATCGAAACGGATTTAAAATTTAATTGCTAAACACCACCACTTCCCTGATACTTAAATATATACACCTCACGTTTTACTTTCTTATACCAACTTATAAGTAAGTATTGTAATCAAGAAAATTCAGTGCGGATGTATTTGTAACTTACTAAAACATCCGGTCGTCCTCTTTCCGATGGTAAATACAATTGAAATCCATCTGCACCGACGGCTGATGAAATGTAGTTTGCTAGTTCCCACAGAACGTGATCTTTGGTCGGATTATTTCTGCTGCAGGGACTGTGTCAGATCTTGTAGCATTTGTCTTTTATCTGCATGAACACAGAATTTCCATCTAGGCGAACATACAAGAGTTATTAGCACGATTTGTCACTACTGTTGTAGGTACATACATACATACATACATACATACAGGTATGACATACGTAACGAGATGGATTGTGAAAGGAGATTGATTTTCGGTTCGCTGGATTGGGCGATAATGGAATTTTTACGAGGTTTTCAGAAACGATTTATGTCGAAGATCAATCAGTGGATTTATATTTTTAAGCATTTTAATGTGATGTTGAAACGTGTGATTGTGAGAGGGTTTTTAATGGGACATGACGCTGCATTCATTTTAATGGCCTTAGTATACGAAATAATAAAGAACTATTGTAATTTAGGAATATTTCGCTAAATTGGATTTTTTAGCGATTTGAATTCAATTTCACCATATCTTCTCCTTGCATGCAAACAATCGTATTAAACTACATTAATCTAGTGTTTTTTTTTTAAATATAAACAAAATAAAAATACATTTTTTTAACGATAATTTGCATATTTATATATTTTAATAAGTTTACAATTAATCCCTATAGATGGTGTCAGAAGTCTCGTTTTGGATTTATTATAAAACTATATAATACATTTTTACTAGATTGGGCAATCCCCATCCTTTTCTAACTTTATAAGCAAAAACTCATCGGTATCACGGGATACAACTTTTAGAATGTTTTCATTAAAATCGATAAATCACATTTTCTTGAGCGAAAGCCTGTTGTTGACCAGGAAAACCACTTTCGGAACTTCTCTGAAACGTATTTATGCTATGATGCTAATTTATCGAATCTAAGCCTGCTTAAAAACCTGCTTAGAACAATGATAGAATTTATATTGTGTTCTATACAAGTTCTACAACTCGTCTATACCTATAAAATAATAAGTTACTCTTTCTTCTTCTTCTTCTTCAGATAGTAAGTTCTGTGTTGTTACTTTCTTATACGGAGTAATATGCAGCTATGAATTTAGTTTGTAGTAAAAACGTATAAGAAACAAGTTGTTGAACATATGAGATATTTTAATACGTGAGTATATATTAGTGCTGTCAGTGAAATTCGAATTTACGAAATTCGAATTTCTCAAAATTCGAAATTCGAAGTTACGGTCAAACATAAAATCGAACTTCGAATGCGAAATCCGAAACTCGAAATTCTAAATCTGAAATTCGGAAACCGAAATTTGAATTCTTAATTCGAAATCCGAAGTTCGAATTATGCAAACTTTGCAATCCGTATTTTTAAAGACGATAGTCTAGATGTAAACAATTCCCCACTTCTTTACATTACATTTTAGTTTATAAGTGCTGTAAGTTTGAAACTGAGAACCATTGTTACCCCTGATTTTGTGAAGGGATACTTTTATTAATTTCGTTATATACAATATAATGTCGAGTCGTAGTAAAATATGGAAACATTTTACGAAGCAAAGTGGCAATAAATGTAAGTGTAATATTTGTAGTGCTGTGCTACAATCACATAATTCTACGTCATCCTTATGGACACATATTCGAACCAGACACACGGCCTGCATTCTACCAAATAATAATCCATCTCTTGATGACAATATTTTTGCTGGAAATCCCTCCAAGAGGCAAGTACATTATTATTGTAGCATTTAAATAATTTTATTTTTACACAAATTTATTTTATTTAATTTATCATTATTTTAATTGTTTGTTAATTTTTGTCCCATAATCCTGGAATATCTTCATTATTTTAATTAAAGAATATACAGCTTTGGGCAAAAAAATAGCATCAATAGCTATATTTTTGCACAGAGCTGTAAATATTATAAGATTTGCAACAAAATTAATTTTTCAAAAAATTTTAATATTAAATAATTATATAATTATTTCGCATTTTAATAGATTGCAGTTATCGACTGATATTCAACATCAAGACGCCTTTGAAAGTGGAGAATTAGATGACAATGCAAAGTGTATCAGATACTAATACATCAGAAACAGAGGCTCAAAGTCAACTATATGGTAAATCAGAATCTGCTTTATGCAATCAAAGAAAAATTACCGATATATTTGTATCTCGACATGTTACTGCTGCAAGACGTGAACTTATTCATCAAGCAATCGCTAATATGATTGCCACGGATATGTTGCCAGTAAATTTAATTGACGGTCAAGGGTTTAAAAACTTTTTACAAATATTAGAACCACAGTACAAAGTACCAGCTAGAGGAACAATTAATAATAGATTAAAATTGCTGTATGATATTGCGTACAATAAATTAAAAATGATTCTAAGTAGGGCTGAAAGAGTTGCCATAACGACGGATTTGTGGACGTCTAGAGCAAATAAAGCGTATATTACAATAACATCGCATTTTATTGATTGTAATTGGGTTATGATATCCATGTGCTTAACAACATTAGAAATGCCTGAAAGACACACCGCAGCAAATATTTATGATAGAATTAAATCAGTATTGATGGAGTGGGATTTACTAAACAAAGTTATCGCAGTTGTACATGATAATGCTGCGAATATGACAAATGCTGTCAATTTGTATTCTGATATTGGTGTGAGTGTATTTTGTTTTACGCACACACTTCAACTATCTATTAATAAGGGGTTAAAAATGAATAGAATTGATGATTTGATAAGTAAATGTAGTCAGGTAGTTGGTCATTTTAAACATTCTGCTTTAGCATCATATAATTTAGATAGGAAACAAGAATTACTTCAAATTAAAAAACAAAAATTGATTCAATCTTGTCGGACCCGTTGGAATTCCACGTATTACATGTTAGACAGGCTAGTAGAACAAAGACCAGCGATTACATCTGTATTAAGTGATAGGTCTATAACACAAAATAGAGTAGCTGCTAATTTAGAAATTTCAGAATTGGACTGGATTGATATAGAATCTATTGTGATTTTATTAAAACCTTTAGAAATGGCTACAACAGCTTTGTGTGGTGAAACATTTTTAACAATTTCAATGGTTCGGCCTGTTGCGCATTCTCTTATTCATAATTTTTTTAATTCAATAAATACAGATTCTTATTTGATTAAAGAATTAAAATTAACATTAAAAACTGATATGAATAACAGATTTTTCAATGACAATTTCAAAACAATTTCTCAAATTGCAATGTATTTAGACCCGAGACATAAAATGTTGCAATCGGAAACTGATAAAAACAAGGAAATAATTATAAACGAAGTGAAAAGAATGTTTAATCATTTTGTAGAAAATGACAAAGAAAACAGCGGTATAATAGAAGAAATAATTTCTAAAGCACCGTCATTTGCTGATATTATTTTCCCACAGACTAGTATTTTAAACAAATCTGAGATAGAAATGTACCAACAAGAGCCAGAATCATTTAAAAATATCAATCCATTTGATTGGTGGAGATCAAATTCAGAAAAATATCCAATATTGTCAAAATTAGCACGACAATATTTATGTATCCCCGCCACATCTACATCTTCCGAAAGAATATTTTCTACAGCTGGAAATATTGTAAACGCTAAAAGAAATTGTCTCTCCAGTGAAAATGTAAATATTTTAATTTTTTTAGCTCAAAATAAGCACATTGTAAACATAAATTAACAATTGTTGCATACGTATGTTAAATAGCTGTTTTATATTAATTTGCAAGTTTGTAATGAGAGTAAAGTTTTTATGTAATATATAAGTATAAACAAAATTTGTGTTTTATTCACGGCATTTAGATAAAATCTGATTTCTTATTTTGGTATTGGAAGTCGAAATTCGTATTTTGAAATTCAAATTTTAAATATCAAATTTTTATCTTCTAATTTCCTAATATACATATATATTTATATATATATATATATATATATATATATATATAAATTATATAATCAACAAATCTGCAGTATCAGCAATATATCAGTCACACGGTACTTTTCCATAAACCTGAGACATCCGTAACAAAACACTTTAGCTGTTAGACAGAAATAAGTAACATAGTCAGATTGTGTAGAACTCTCAAAGAATCAAGACATTGTATACTTAGCTTAAATATAAAATAAATTTTTAAAAACCAAACTCTCCGAGTCGTTGATTTATTTGGCGCAGTCGGTAGGATGCCAAAAAGATTTTAACTACGAATAATATCTCAACGCGAGTGCTATTTCGTTTAAAAGTTAAAATCGTCACTTTTAAGTGTTAAATACGGCATCAAAAGAACAAGCAAGACTCCGAGTGCAAGAAATCCGAAATCTCACTAAAACTCTTGATGAGATCAATTCGTTGAAGATTTCTTACTCAAAATCAATACAATACGATTTTGACTTCATCAGTGTCTCAATCGACACAAATAAAGAAGATTCTACTACAACTCTCCGACGAAGAAAGGCAAATCATATCGTCGTCAACTTAGAGGCGCCCGATCCTGTTCAGAAACTGCAACCCGATCAACGGCACCTCAACACACCAGCTGCATCGAGACCATTCATCCGATCAGACCAATCAATCTACACCCACAACCAATCATGAAATTGGCCACCACCAATCTCATATTAATATTACTGTAAGTCATATATATTTTTGCATAAGCTGTACTGATTGTTGAACGAATCACTGTTAGATTAAATTAACGCAAGAAGTCGAATCACTGATATATATTAATGTAACTTGAGCGAATCACTGTCTAATAATATTACACGTAACAACAATACAACCAAAAAAAAAAAAAAAAAAAAAATATATATATATATATATATATATAAATAAATAAATAAATAATATCCTTTCAACAATCATATTATATTATTCAACACATAAATATAAACGTCATTGCCTAACACTACACGACAATGGCCACACCTACACAAATAATTCAACCATCCCTAATCAATACAATTCCTAAAATACCATCCGATATTAAGGAATTAATTGAAATCATTCCCGAATATGATGGAAGTACGGGCACTTTATCACATTTCATCACAATTTGTGACGAAATTCTCGAAATTATAAATAAACAAAATTTATCCCAACTTACTAAAAGAATAATACTTCATACAATACGAAAAAAAATTATTAGAGAAGCTAACGCTAAATTAGCAACTAAAACTTACACTGACTGGACTTCCTTAAAAAATTTATTAGTTGGAGAATATGGAGATAAAAGAAATGAAGTTCACTTCTTAACTGAATTATCCCATTTAGAGCAAAAATCTAATGAAGATATTTTCGCATATCTATATAAATACGAAGACATCTTTAACAGACTCATGGGCTTATTAAAATTAAAATTTGGTACCGGGTTCGAAAATTTAGAAATATTTATGACAACGTACGCTGCTCATAACTTCATAATTAATTGTAAAGAACCATACAGAAGCCAACTTGCGGCCAGAAACCCAAAATCATTAAGTGACGTTCAGAGTCTAATAAATAATGACTTCCAATATATTCACACAAATATAAGTAAAAATCATTTTGTAAAACCAAAAATTAATCCACCAGCACCCACATACAAACCGAACACCCAATACCAAACATCGCATCGATCTCCAATGATTCGATACTCTCAACCACAAAATTTCCCAAGTCCAAATTTTAAACCAAAACCCAAATATTCACAACAACAAAGAAACAATTATCCACAACCTATGTCGATTAGTACAAATACATTTCGACCACAAATAAAAAGAATTCGAGAAGACTTGCAATTACTCGAACATGATAACGAACTCACTCACGAAATTGAATTAGAAAACGGTGAACAAACAGATAATGAAAATTTCGAATATAGTAACACAGAACCAGAAATAGACAATGAAAATTATTTGCATACTCCCGCAAGAAAATTTGAATCCTTAGCCAACTATACCTCGAAATTACCATTTATTCAATTCAAAAATTGCCGAATCTTAATAGACACCGGATCATCTGAAAATTTTATAAGTCAAAAATTTGTAGACGAAAACAAAAATAAATTCAAAAAATATCCCGAATATTTTCAAATACAAACAGCCAACGCTATCTCTCACGGAAATTATTATACTTTTGCAGAATTATTTAATATAAAATTAAAATGTCACATTTATGAATTTCACAAAGACTTTAATATTGTAATAGGTAACTCTGGTTTAAAATTATTACGAGCAATCATAGACTACCCTAATGAAACGATTAGATTATTAAATAAACATAAATTAAAATTTAGTTACTTCCACCAAAATAATTTGGAATTAAATTTTCACGAAACTTGCGAAAAACTAAATCTCAGAACAGAACATCTCAACGATATAGAAAAGAACCACTTAAATATATTAATAAAAGAATTTCAAGATTTAACTATTTCTGAAAAGCAAAATCTCACCTTCACTAATAAAATCAAACATAAAATTAATACGTTAGACGAAACACCCGTATATCAAAGATCTTATAAATACCCTATAATTTATAAAGATGAAGTAAATTCTCAAATTAACAAATTACTAGATGACAAAATAATTAGACATTCATATTCACCTTGGAGCAGTCCAATTTGGATTGTGCCAAAAAAACAAGACGCCTCTGGCAAAGAAAAATTTAGAATGGTGATAGACTATAGGAAATTAAATTCCAAAACAATAGACGACAAATTTCCAATCCCTGATATAACAGAAATTCTCGACAAACTAGGAAAAGCGAACTATTTTACGACTATTGACCTAATCAGTGGTTTTCATCAGATAGAAATGGATCACGGTTCTATAGAGAAAACAGCTTTCTCCACAGACCAGGGTCATTTTGAATTCCTCAGAATGCCTTTTGGGTTAAAAAATGCCCCAAGTACATTTCAAAGGTTAATGAACTTCGTACTCAAAGATCTAATAAATAAAATATGTTTTGTCTACCTAGATGACATTATTATATTAGGAACCTCCTTACAGGAACACATTCAAAACATTAAAACTGTTTTTCAAAGATTAAGGGAAGCTAATCTAAAAATCCAACTAGATAAAAGCGAATTCTTACGAAAAGAAGTCGCTTACCTTGGCCATTTAATCACCACCGAAGGCATAAAACCGAACCCTAGTAAAATCGAAATTATAAAAAAATTCTCAATTCCAAAAACACCTAAAGAAATTAAATCACTTCTTGGTTTACTTGGTTATTATCGAAGATTCATCAAAGACTTCGCTAAATTAACAAAACCACTCACTAAATGTCTTAAGAAAAACGTCAAAATTAACATTGAGGACAAAGAATATATTTCATGCTTCGAAAAATGTAAATTATTACTTTCAAATTCACCAATTTTACAATACCCGAATTTTTCGAAACAATTCAGATTAACCACCGACGCTTCGAACTTTGCATTAGGTGCAGTGCTTTCACAAAATATTGAAGGAAAAGATCTACCCCTAGCATACGCAAGTAGAACGTTGAACGAACACGAAATTAACTACTCTACCACTGAAAAAGAACTACTGGCGATAATCTGGTCTATTAAACATTTTCACCCCTACCTTTACGGAAACAAATTCAAATTAATAACCGACCATAAACCCTTAATTTGGCTAAATAGTTTAAAAGAACCCAATCAAAAATTAATAAGATGGAAACTCAAATTATCTGAATATAACTATGATATTGAATACCAAAAAGGTAAACAAAATTATGTCGCGGATTACTTGTCCAGAATTCCAAATTCTTTTACAATAAATTACTTAGACACAAACATTTTCGATCACCCAGAACTCATAACACACTGTATATCTAAAGATTTTAAAATGAATCAAGGTTTCGCTAAACAAATTAATGAAAAATTTGAAACAACAAGTAACCTAGACAAAATCAAAATTCAAGGAAAGATCGCTATTCAAATGTCACCAAAACCGATTATTCATTTAATAACAAAAAATAATTACCATGACAAACCAAATTTAAAAGATATAGAAACTTGCCTGAAACAATTGAGAGAATATTTACTTCAAAATAATATTAATTCTATCAATATGCCTAAAATAGGATCCGGTTTAGATAAACAAAATTGGTACGATATAAAGAATTTACTAGAACAAACATTTCAAAATACCAATATACAAATAAATGTTTTTACTTCAGACACTATTCAAAATTATGCAAACTCTGTTATCGCAGAAAAAGACACCGATAGTTGCACACAACAGTCTGACGATGAGTCACCGATAAACGGACTTCATTATGAAGAAATCCCTGTAAATTTTGGCAAAAATCAGATAATTTTTAAAGAAACAAATTCAAAAAACAGCATAGAAATCAAAAAACTATTTAAACACGACAAACAACGAATATATATGTACCTTAATAAAAAAGCTTGTAAAAACGCTTTATCACAATTTATAAAAGAATATTGTGTACCGGGCATTAAATATCATTGTATAGTACCCGAAAAATTTCAAAACACATTAAATTCCCTATTACGTGAACATTTTCAACCTGGAAGCTATAAATTAATTAACTGCCAATCGCAACTAGAAGATATCGAATTATCTGATGAGCAGATAGAATTAATTCAAAATTATCACCTTGGTAAAACAAACCATCGAGGCATAGTAGAAACTTACAATAAATTAAAACAGAAATACTATTGGCCTAATATGCAAGTATCTATATCAAAATTCATAAACAACTGTGAAACATGCCAGGAAAACAAATACGAAAGAAATCCAATCAAAATTCCCATATTGAAAACACCCACAGCATCAAAACCATTACAAGTGATTCATATAGATATATTATCCTTAAGGAAACAAAAATTCTTAACGATAATCGACAGTTTTTCTAAGCATGCCCAAATTTATCATTTACCCGAAATTAATACTTTAACTATAGTACAAAAATTAATTAAATACTTTGCAACTTTCGGACACCCTAGTTTAATTATTTCAGATAACGGTTTACAATTCAACAACCAACTTATTTATAATTTTCTATCAACAAAGAAAATTCGCATACACCTTATCAGCGTAAACAACCCAAAAAGTAATGGTAACATTGAAAGATTTCATTCTACAATCATAGAACACATGAGAATTTTAGAACAAAATAAAGATTTTAACGATTTAGGTACCAGTAATAAAGTTCGATACGCTCTTCAAGCATATAACCAAAGTATTCACTCCGTAACTAAACGTTCTCCGAACGATATTCTTTTCGGTCATTTTAACGAATCAAATGAAGAAATTTCACCAGAAATAATAACAGATAACTATATTCAAACTCACAAAGATATCATGGATAAAGTCTACAAAGAAACCAAAGCTTTGTTAGAAGGAAATAAAATGAAATACGCTACATCAAAAGTAGGCAGTTATAAACTAGATAAAAAGGTATATGAACAACAAGCCAAAAGAAATACCGGGAAAATAGAAAAACCTGCTTTTAAGCAACAAATAGTAAAAAATTACATAAAAGAAAAAGCACAAATACTAACAGATAAAAATAAAAAGATAAAAATTGACAAGTTAAAACCATATCGCAAATTTACAGAATCATGCGTACAACCGCGACCGTCAACGTCAAAGACGAAAGAGACAATCCCGGAATCAACATCTTAAAATTAGGAAAGGCCCTAATTTCCACTAACAATAAGTATATCTACGTTAATCTTAAACTAAATAAAATTAAAGAATCATATAGTAATCTCACGCTACATTATAATAAAGTTAAGTCAGAAATAACTACAAAATATAAAGACAAACAAATTAAATATTTGTATATTAACTTCATAATGCTAGAGAACTTCTTGGACATAATTAATAATAAAATACAAATTCTTTTGAATGACAATAGTAAAGAAAAACGTGGACTAATAAACGGACTAGGTTCTATTGTTAAAAGCATTACCGGAAATTTAGACTATACAGACGAACAAAAATACGACAATGCACTAAAATCAATACACGAAAATCAAAATATACTCCAAGATAATCTTAACCAGGTTATTGTATTCAATAATAATATTTCAAATTACTTCAATAAGCAAATAGATAAAATAAACAATAATAATGAGATGATCCAAACCAAAATTAACGAACTGGAAAGCATTGTTGGCAAAATCATAGATAATACCGATATGCTATATTTAGAAAATATTATTACACAATTAGTATTCACCGCAACAAATTTAATAAGTGTCCTTAACGAAATCGAAACAACTTTTGCCTTTTGCGAAACAAACACGCTTTATTTTGGTATATTACCTAGAGAGGAAATAAAAGTAGAAATCAATAAACTACTACCGGATAATCTTAAAAACCTAATAATAAAAAACTGGCAAAATCAACAATTAGTTAAAACCTATTGTAAATATGAAAAACTCGTTCTCAACATATTGATCGACATTCCTATCCCTCTTTTGGAAACCGAACTCTTACAATTTACACCAGTTCCTACTACACACGAAAATAATTATGTAACTTTAAACATACTAAAAGGATATTATTCAAAAACAAATGTACAAATCAACTATTTAAATAAATGTACACTAGTAGAAGATAATTTACACATATGTACTCAAGGAAACGCATTACCAGACAAATGTTTAGAAAACATGTATTTTAGTAGAAATAATAACAATTGCAAATATATTAAACTCCTTTATCATAACGAAATAATTCCAATTCCCAATTCAAATATTGTATACCTCTATTTACCTAATAAGGAATTAATGAACATTGAATGTGGAAACGAAATACAAGAGAAAGAAATTTCTGGTATTTACTCAATACAAAATTGCTTAATTAACAAACAAAGATTTTACATGAAAATTAACTTTGACAACGTAATAAATTTAAATATCGATAATAATAAAAACAAATTAGTCATCAATAGAACACTGAACATAAAAAGTTTAGAAACAGCTAAAGTACCTCGGCAAGAAATAATGCATTTAAAAGAAACTTCTTTAACAGAACCACATTCAATATTCTATGATATTTTACTTTATGTAATATTTGTAATACTTGTAATACTATTCATAAAACAAATGTATTCAATAATCATAAGGAAAATATGTAAACCTAAAATAAGAAAAGATAAAGTAATCACCATTGAAACAATACCAATTGAAAATACAACAGGTATTCTTTCATCTGGCAGTGGAGGAATTATATAATCAACAAATCTGCAGTATCAGCAATATATCAGTCACACGGTACTTTTCCATAAACCTGAGACATCCGTAACAAAACACTTTAGCTGTTAGACAGAAATAAGTAACATAGTCAGATTGTGTAGAACTCTCAAAGAATCAAGACATTGTATACTTAGCTTAAATATAAAATAAATTTTTAAAAACCAAACTCTCCGAGTCGTTGATTTATTTTATATATATATATATATATATATATATATATATATATATATATATATATATATAATATATATATATATATATATATATATATATTTATATATATATATATATATATATATATATATATATATATATATATATATATATATATATATATATATATATATATATATATATATATATATATATATATATGTACATATATAATTCAAAATCCAAAATTCGAAATTTGAAAATCGAAATCTGAAATCCGAAGTTCGAAATCCGAAATTCGAATTAACCTTTAAATTCGAAATTCGAATAGTTGAAATTCGAATATTTTTAAATTCGAATTTCGAACTTCGCGATTTTCGGTTATTGACAGCAATAGTATATATGAATTCGTAATTATAAGAATAAGAATTGTAGGTTAGGAAAACATATCAAATAATAAACTAGAATATAATAATAAAGAAAAGTGTTTGGGGTACAAGAAACAAATTCAATAGCCGCTTCTAGTAGACGAGACGAGAGTTTAACATAAGAACACATAATAGAGGAAAGATGTAAGGATAGGAAAAGCAATAAGTGAAATGGCGGTGCATTTACCTCATTGGAGATTCCCTCGGGAAAGCGGGGATCAACGATATGCCGGGACACCCGAATGGGTTCACGCGTTCGGTCCACGTAGCACGGGACACTTCCGTTTCGCTCCGGTTTATTGCCGCAACCGGTTTCCGCCCCGCTTGCGGTCGTGTTGCTGTTCGTCGGGCTGTTGTCCGCCGTTCGACATTCTTGACCCAAATATTGGACCTAAATACCCCAACAACAACAACGTCTAAGAGTTATTTCACGTATTTAACTAAACCGATTACTGATTACATTTCCCATCCAATCGAAACGGATTTAAAATGTAATTGCTAAACACCACCACTTCCCTGATACTTAAATATATACACCTCATGTTTTACTTTCTTATACCAACTTATAAGTAAGTATTGTAATCAAGAAAATTCAGTGCGGATGTATTTGTAACTTACTAAAACATCCGGTCGTCCTCTTTCCGATGGTAAATACAATTGAAATCCATCTGCACCGACAGCTGATGAAATGCAGTTTGCTAGTTCCCACAGAACGTGATCTTTGGTCGGATTATTTCTGCTGCAGGGACTGTGTCAGATCTTGTAGCATTTGTCTTTTATCTGCATGAACACAGAATTTCCATCTAGGCGAACATACAAGAGTTATTAGCGCGATTTGTCACTACTGTTGTAGGTACATACATACATACAAGATAAGTAAACGTGTTTCACGATTACTAAAAAAATTTATTTTACAATCAAAAATACAAAAATACAAGTGGATACTTCAATGTCTAAAATGCAACTAACTGACATGAAATCTAAAAGTTGTAACATTACACATATATAGAATTAAAGAAATATGAAGAGTAGCGCGTTATGAGAAACGCTGTGGTCATCGGTTTCTATGAGGACGGATGAGTTAACTCCTCTCTCCTTAGGTTCGAGGGTCATCTGGGAGATGCAGCTGTGGTTGTTGACGGTTAAGGGGTGAAGTCCTCGACTGTAGTTCCACGTCTTGGTTCTTGGGCGTGGGCGATCTTTTTGAAATTCTTCTTTGGATGAATACTGCGAAAGCAGCTACGCTAATAATTATTACAACGACATATAAAACTAGGATTGTTATATTTGTTGTGTCGCTGTGGTATTCCTCGATATTGTCGATTTTGGTAATGGGTAGCTTCAAATCGCTAATATTATTGGTATCGATGCTCATTGTTGGAGTTTGGCTTATGTTTAACCTGATTTGGAAATCATCTAAAATGATTGGTTTGCCGAAGGTGCCGTCTTTAAATTTTCTTCTTTTATGAGGAATATCCCTTCTAGGGTTCTAATTTCGTCGCTTTGTTGACATAATACGTAGATTGTTTCGGAATTTGGTAGGAGAGCTAGATACTGATATATTTCTTCTATGATTTCTACGTGGTTCTTCTTTAATTTATTTTTGTATATTGGCAGTATTTATTATCGTTGTTTAATATGATATTTTTTTCGCAAGTTTCGTCCTTAATTTCCTGGACCTCGTTTGGACATTGATATTTAATTTCCTTAATACACGCGCCGTTCAGTGATTTAATGTGGCCATCAGGTGATTTGATAAAGTAATTTTTGTTAAGTACAATGGTTAAAAATTCAGTCTTATATTTAGTTGGCATGGGAATGAGGTGGTATAGTTGGAAATCTATTTCATAGTTAATGGGGATTTCTAGAAAGTAGAAGATTTTGTTTGAATCCAGTTTGCAATTTACTGTAATTAAATTTTCGAATTCTAACATATTTTTGAAAGTTGGTTCCAGTGGAAAT
>CALUEK010000508.1:0-18970 GCA_944039245.1 Nebria salina | reverse complement strand
ATAACTAAATAACTAAATAACTAAATAACTAAATAACTAAATAACTAAATAACTAAATAACTAAATAACTAAATAACTAAATAACTAAATAACTAAATAACTAAATAACTAAATAACTAAATAACTAAATAACTAAATAACTAAATAACTAAATAACTAAATAACTAAATAACTAAATAACTAAATAACTAAATAACTAAATAACTAAATAACTAAATAACTAAATAACTAAATAACTAAATAACTAAATAACTAAATAACTAAATAACTAAATAACTAAATAACTAAATAACTAAATAACTAAATAACTAAATAACTAAATAACTAAATAACTAAATAACTAAATAACTAAATAACTAAATAACTAAATAACTAAATAACTAAATAACTAAATAACTAAATAACTAAATAACTAAATAACTAAATAACTAAATAACTAAATAACTAAATAACTAAATAACTAAATAACTAAATAACTAAATAACTAAATAACTAAATAACTAAATAACTAAATAACTAAATAACTAAATAACTAAATAACTAAATAACTAAATAACTAAATAACTAAATAACTAAATAACTAAATAACTAAATAACTAAATAACTAAATAACTAAATAACTAAATAACTAAATAACTAAATAACTAAATAACTAAATAACTAAATAACTAAATAACTAAATAACTAAATAACTAAATAACTAAATAACTAAATAACTAAATAACTAAATAACTAAATAACTAAATAACTAAATAACTAAATAACTAAATAACTAAATAACTAAATAACTAAATAACTAAATAACTAAATAACTAAATAACTAAATAACTAAATAACTAAATAACTAAATAACTAAATAACTAAATAACTAAATAACTAAATAACTAAATAACTAAATAACTAAATAACTAAATAACTAAATAACTAAATAACTAAATAACTAAATAACTAAATAACTAAATAACTAAATAACTAAATAACTAAATAACTAAATAACTAAATAACTAAATAACTAAATAACTAAATAACTAAATAACTAAATAACTAAATAACTAAATAACTAAATAACTAAATAACTAAATAACTAAATAACTAAATAACTAAATAACTAAATAACTAAATAACTAAATAACTAAATAACTAAATAACTAAATAACTAAATAACTAAATAACTAAATAACTAAATAACTAAATAACTAAATAACTAAATAACTAAATAACTAAATAACTAAATAACTAAATAACTAAATAACTAAATAACTAAATAACTAAATAACTAAATAACTAAATAACTAAATAACTAAATAACTAAATAACTAAATAACTAAATAACTAAATAACTAAATAACTAAATAACTAAATAACTAAATAACTAAATAACTAAATAACTAAATAACTAAATAACTAAATAACTAAATAACTAAATAACTAAATAACTAAATAACTAAATAACTAAATAACTAAATAACTAAATAACTAAATAACTAAATAACTAAATAACTAAATAACTAAATAACTAAATAACTAAATAACTAAATAACTAAATAACTAAATAACTAAATAACTAAATAACTAAATAACTAAATAACTAAATAACTAAATAACTAAATAACTAAATAACTAAATAACTAAATAACTAAATAACTAAATAACTAAATAACTAAATAACTAAATAACTAAATAACTAAATAACTAAATAACTAAATAACTAAATAACTAAATAACTAAATAACTAAATAACTAAATAACTAAATAACTAAATAACTAAATAACTAAATAACTAAATAACTAAATAACTAAATAACTAAATAACTAAATAACTAAATAACTAAATAACTAAATAACTAAATAACTAAATAACTAAATAACTAAATAACTAAATAACTAAATAACTAAATAACTAAATAACTAAATAACTAAATAACTAAATAACTAAATAACTAAATAACTAAATAACTAAATAACTAAATAACTAAATAACTAAATAACTAAATAACTAAATAACTAAATAACTAAATAACTAAATAACTAAATAACTAAATAACTAAATAACTAAATAACTAAATAACTAAATAACTAAATAACTAAATAACTAAATAACTAAATAACTAAATAACTAAATAACTAAATAACTAAATAACTAAATAACTAAATAACTAAATAACTAAATAACTAAATAACTAAATAACTAAATAACTAAATAACTAAATAACTAAATAACTAAATAACTAAATAACTAAATAACTAAATAACTAAATAACTAAATAACTAAATAACTAAATAACTAAATAACTAAATAACTAAATAACTAAATAACTAAATAACTAAATAACTAAATAACTAAATAACTAAATAACTAAATAACTAAATAACTAAATAACTAAATAACTAAATAACTAAATAACTAAATAACTAAATAACTAAATAACTAAATAACTAAATAACTAAATAACTAAATAACTAAATAACTAAATAACTAAATAACTAAATAACTAAATAACTAAATAACTAAATAACTAAATAACTAAATAACTAAATAACTAAATAACTAAATAACTAAATAACTAAATAACTAAATAACTAAATAACTAAATAACTAAATAACTAAATAACTAAATAACTAAATAACTAAATAACTAAATAACTAAATAACTAAATAACTAAATAACTAAATAACTAAATAACTAAATAACTAAATAACTAAATAACTAAATAACTAAATAACTAAATAACTAAATAACTAAATAACTAAATAACTAAATAACTAAATAACTAAATAACTAAATAACTAAATAACTAAATAACTAAATAACTAAATAACTAAATAACTAAATAACTAAATAACTAAATAACTAAATAACTAAATAACTAAATAACTAAATAACTAAATAACTAAATAACTAAATAACTAAATAACTAAATAACTAAATAACTAAATAACTAAATAACTAAATAACTAAATAACTAAATAACTAAATAACTAAATAACTAAATAACTAAATAACTAAATAACTAAATAACTAAATAACTAAATAACTAAATAACTAAATAACTAAATAACTAAATAACTAAATAACTAAATAACTAAATAACTAAATAACTAAATAACTAAATAACTAAATAACTAAATAACTAAATAACTAAATAACTAAATAACTAAATAACTAAATAACTAAATAACTAAATAACTAAATAACTAAATAACTAAATAACTAAATAACTAAATAACTAAATAACTAAATAACTAAATAACTAAATAACTAAATAACTAAATAACTAAATAACTAAATAACTAAATAACTAAATAACTAAATAACTAAATAACTAAATAACTAAATAACTAAATAACTAAATAACTAAATAACTAAATAACTAAATAACTAAATAACTAAATAACTAAATAACTAAATAACTAAATAACTAAATAACTAAATAACTAAATAACTAAATAACTAAATAACTAAATAACTAAATAACTAAATAACTAAATAACTAAATAACTAAATAACTAAATAACTAAATAACTAAATAACTAAATAACTAAATAACTAAATAACTAAATAACTAAATAACTAAATAACTAAATAACTAAATAACTAAATAACTAAATAACTAAATAACTAAATAACTAAATAACTAAATAACTAAATAACTAAATAACTAAATAACTAAATAACTAAATAACTAAATAACTAAATAACTAAATAACTAAATAACTAAATAACTAAATAACTAAATAACTAAATAACTAAATAACTAAATAACTAAATAACTAAATAACTAAATAACTAAATAACTAAATAACTAAATAACTAAATAACTAAATAACTAAATAACTAAATAACTAAATAACTAAATAACTAAATAACTAAATAACTAAATAACTAAATAACTAAATAACTAAATAACTAAATAACTAAATAACTAAATAACTAAATAACTAAATAACTAAATAACTAAATAACTAAATAACTAAATAACTAAATAACTAAATAACTAAATAACTAAATAACTAAATAACTAAATAACTAAATAACTAAATAACTAAATAACTAAATAACTAAATAACTAAATAACTAAATAACTAAATAACTAAATAACTAAATAACTAAATAACTAAATAACTAAATAACTAAATAACTAAATAACTAAATAACTAAATAACTAAATAACTAAATAACTAAATAACTAAATAACTAAATAACTAAATAACTAAATAACTAAATAACTAAATAACTAAATAACTAAATAACTAAATAACTAAATAACTAAATAACTAAATAACTAAATAACTAAATAACTAAATAACTAAATAACTAAATAACTAAATAACTAAATAACTAAATAACTAAATAACTAAATAACTAAATAACTAAATAACTAAATAACTAAATAACTAAATAACTAAATAACTAAATAACTAAATAACTAAATAACTAAATAACTAAATAACTAAATAACTAAATAACTAAATAACTAAATAACTAAATAACTAAATAACTAAATAACTAAATAACTAAATAACTAAATAACTAAATAACTAAATAACTAAATAACTAAATAACTAAATAACTAAATAACTAAATAACTAAATAACTAAATAACTAAATAACTAAATAACTAAATAACTAAATAACTAAATAACTAAATAACTAAATAACTAAATAACTAAATAACTAAATAACTAAATAACTAAATAACTAAATAACTAAATAACTAAATAACTAAATAACTAAATAACTAAATAACTAAATAACTAAATAACTAAATAACTAAATAACTAAATAACTAAATAACTAAATAACTAAATAACTAAATAACTAAATAACTAAATAACTAAATAACTAAATAACTAAATAACTAAATAACTAAATAACTAAATAACTAAATAACTAAATAACTAAATAACTAAATAACTAAATAACTAAATAACTAAATAACTAAATAACTAAATAACTAAATAACTAAATAACTAAATAACTAAATAACTAAATAACTAAATAACTAAATAACTAAATAACTAAATAACTAAATAACTAAATAACTAAATAACTAAATAACTAAATAACTAAATAACTAAATAACTAAATAACTAAATAACTAAATAACTAAATAACTAAATAACTAAATAACTAAATAACTAAATAACTAAATAACTAAATAACTAAATAACTAAATAACTAAATAACTAAATAACTAAATAACTAAATAACTAAATAACTAAATAACTAAATAACTAAATAACTAAATAACTAAATAACTAAATAACTAAATAACTAAATAACTAAATAACTAAATAACTAAATAACTAAATAACTAAATAACTAAATAACTAAATAACTAAATAACTAAATAACTAAATAACTAAATAACTAAATAACTAAATAACTAAATAACTAAATAACTAAATAACTAAATAACTAAATAACTAAATAACTAAATAACTAAATAACTAAATAACTAAATAACTAAATAACTAAATAACTAAATAACTAAATAACTAAATAACTAAATAACTAAATAACTAAATAACTAAATAACTAAATAACTAAATAACTAAATAACTAAATAACTAAATAACTAAATAACTAAATAACTAAATAACTAAATAACTAAATAACTAAATAACTAAATAACTAAATAACTAAATAACTAAATAACTAAATAACTAAATAACTAAATAACTAAATAACTAAATAACTAAATAACTAAATAACTAAATAACTAAATAACTAAATAACTAAATAACTAAATAACTAAATAACTAAATAACTAAATAACTAAATAACTAAATAACTAAATAACTAAATAACTAAATAACTAAATAACTAAATAACTAAATAACTAAATAACTAAATAACTAAATAACTAAATAACTAAATAACTAAATAACTAAATAACTAAATAACTAAATAACTAAATAACTAAATAACTAAATAACTAAATAACTAAATAACTAAATAACTAAATAACTAAATAACTAAATAACTAAATAACTAAATAACTAAATAACTAAATAACTAAATAACTAAATAACTAAATAACTAAATAACTAAATAACTAAATAACTAAATAACTAAATAACTAAATAACTAAATAACTAAATAACTAAATAACTAAATAACTAAATAACTAAATAACTAAATAACTAAATAACTAAATAACTAAATAACTAAATAACTAAATAACTAAATAACTAAATAACTAAATAACTAAATAACTAAATAACTAAATAACTAAATAACTAAATAACTAAATAACTAAATAACTAAATAACTAAATAACTAAATAACTAAATAACTAAATAACTAAATAACTAAATAACTAAATAACTAAATAACTAAATAACTAAATAACTAAATAACTAAATAACTAAATAACTAAATAACTAAATAACTAAATAACTAAATAACTAAATAACTAAATAACTAAATAACTAAATAACTAAATAACTAAATAACTAAATAACTAAATAACTAAATAACTAAATAACTAAATAACTAAATAACTAAATAACTAAATAACTAAATAACTAAATAACTAAATAACTAAATAACTAAATAACTAAATAACTAAATAACTAAATAACTAAATAACTAAATAACTAAATAACTAAATAACTAAATAACTAAATAACTAAATAACTAAATAACTAAATAACTAAATAACTAAATAACTAAATAACTAAATAACTAAATAACTAAATAACTAAATAACTAAATAACTAAATAACTAAATAACTAAATAACTAAATAACTAAATAACTAAATAACTAAATAACTAAATAACTAAATAACTAAATAACTAAATAACTAAATAACTAAATAACTAAATAACTAAATAACTAAATAACTAAATAACTAAATAACTAAATAACTAAATAACTAAATAACTAAATAACTAAATAACTAAATAACTAAATAACTAAATAACTAAATAACTAAATAACTAAATAACTAAATAACTAAATAACTAAATAACTAAATAACTAAATAACTAAATAACTAAATAACTAAATAACTAAATAACTAAATAACTAAATAACTAAATAACTAAATAACTAAATAACTAAATAACTAAATAACTAAATAACTAAATAACTAAATAACTAAATAACTAAATAACTAAATAACTAAATAACTAAATAACTAAATAACTAAATAACTAAATAACTAAATAACTAAATAACTAAATAACTAAATAACTAAATAACTAAATAACTAAATAACTAAATAACTAAATAACTAAATAACTAAATAACTAAATAACTAAATAACTAAATAACTAAATAACTAAATAACTAAATAACTAAATAACTAAATAACTAAATAACTAAATAACTAAATAACTAAATAACTAAATAACTAAATAACTAAATAACTAAATAACTAAATAACTAAATAACTAAATAACTAAATAACTAAATAACTAAATAACTAAATAACTAAATAACTAAATAACTAAATAACTAAATAACTAAATAACTAAATAACTAAATAACTAAATAACTAAATAACTAAATAACTAAATAACTAAATAACTAAATAACTAAATAACTAAATAACTAAATAACTAAATAACTAAATAACTAAATAACTAAATAACTAAATAACTAAATAACTAAATAACTAAATAACTAAATAACTAAATAACTAAATAACTAAATAACTAAATAACTAAATAACTAAATAACTAAATAACTAAATAACTAAATAACTAAATAACTAAATAACTAAATAACTAAATAACTAAATAACTAAATAACTAAATAACTAAATAACTAAATAACTAAATAACTAAATAACTAAATAACTAAATAACTAAATAACTAAATAACTAAATAACTAAATAACTAAATAACTAAATAACTAAATAACTAAATAACTAAATAACTAAATAACTAAATAACTAAATAACTAAATAACTAAATAACTAAATAACTAAATAACTAAATAACTAAATAACTAAATAACTAAATAACTAAATAACTAAATAACTAAATAACTAAATAACTAAATAACTAAATAACTAAATAACTAAATAACTAAATAACTAAATAACTAAATAACTAAATAACTAAATAACTAAATAACTAAATAACTAAATAACTAAATAACTAAATAACTAAATAACTAAATAACTAAATAACTAAATAACTAAATAACTAAATAACTAAATAACTAAATAACTAAATAACTAAATAACTAAATAACTAAATAACTAAATAACTAAATAACTAAATAACTAAATAACTAAATAACTAAATAACTAAATAACTAAATAACTAAATAACTAAATAACTAAATAACTAAATAACTAAATAACTAAATAACTAAATAACTAAATAACTAAATAACTAAATAACTAAATAACTAAATAACTAAATAACTAAATAACTAAATAACTAAATAACTAAATAACTAAATAACTAAATAACTAAATAACTAAATAACTAAATAACTAAATAACTAAATAACTAAATAACTAAATAACTAAATAACTAAATAACTAAATAACTAAATAACTAAATAACTAAATAACTAAATAACTAAATAACTAAATAACTAAATAACTAAATAACTAAATAACTAAATAACTAAATAACTAAATAACTAAATAACTAAATAACTAAATAACTAAATAACTAAATAACTAAATAACTAAATAACTAAATAACTAAATAACTAAATAACTAAATAACTAAATAACTAAATAACTAAATAACTAAATAACTAAATAACTAAATAACTAAATAACTAAATAACTAAATAACTAAATAACTAAATAACTAAATAACTAAATAACTAAATAACTAAATAACTAAATAACTAAATAACTAAATAACTAAATAACTAAATAACTAAATAACTAAATAACTAAATAACTAAATAACTAAATAACTAAATAACTAAATAACTAAATAACTAAATAACTAAATAACTAAATAACTAAATAACTAAATAACTAAATAACTAAATAACTAAATAACTAAATAACTAAATAACTAAATAACTAAATAACTAAATAACTAAATAACTAAATAACTAAATAACTAAATAACTAAATAACTAAATAACTAAATAACTAAATAACTAAATAACTAAATAACTAAATAACTAAATAACTAAATAACTAAATAACTAAATAACTAAATAACTAAATAACTAAATAACTAAATAACTAAATAACTAAATAACTAAATAACTAAATAACTAAATAACTAAATAACTAAATAACTAAATAACTAAATAACTAAATAACTAAATAACTAAATAACTAAATAACTAAATAACTAAATAACTAAATAACTAAATAACTAAATAACTAAATAACTAAATAACTAAATAACTAAATAACTAAATAACTAAATAACTAAATAACTAAATAACTAAATAACTAAATAACTAAATAACTAAATAACTAAATAACTAAATAACTAAATAACTAAATAACTAAATAACTAAATAACTAAATAACTAAATAACTAAATAACTAAATAACTAAATAACTAAATAACTAAATAACTAAATAACTAAATAACTAAATAACTAAATAACTAAATAACTAAATAACTAAATAACTAAATAACTAAATAACTAAATAACTAAATAACTAAATAACTAAATAACTAAATAACTAAATAACTAAATAACTAAATAACTAAATAACTAAATAACTAAATAACTAAATAACTAAATAACTAAATAACTAAATAACTAAATAACTAAATAACTAAATAACTAAATAACTAAATAACTAAATAACTAAATAACTAAATAACTAAATAACTAAATAACTAAATAACTAAATAACTAAATAACTAAATAACTAAATAACTAAATAACTAAATAACTAAATAACTAAATAACTAAATAACTAAATAACTAAATAACTAAATAACTAAATAACTAAATAACTAAATAACTAAATAACTAAATAACTAAATAACTAAATAACTAAATAACTAAATAACTAAATAACTAAATAACTAAATAACTAAATAACTAAATAACTAAATAACTAAATAACTAAATAACTAAATAACTAAATAACTAAATAACTAAATAACTAAATAACTAAATAACTAAATAACTAAATAACTAAATAACTAAATAACTAAATAACTAAATAACTAAATAACTAAATAACTAAATAACTAAATAACTAAATAACTAAATAACTAAATAACTAAATAACTAAATAACTAAATAACTAAATAACTAAATAACTAAATAACTAAATAACTAAATAACTAAATAACTAAATAACTAAATAACTAAATAACTAAATAACTAAATAACTAAATAACTAAATAACTAAATAACTAAATAACTAAATAACTAAATAACTAAATAACTAAATAACTAAATAACTAAATAACTAAATAACTAAATAACTAAATAACTAAATAACTAAATAACTAAATAACTAAATAACTAAATAACTAAATAACTAAATAACTAAATAACTAAATAACTAAATAACTAAATAACTAAATAACTAAATAACTAAATAACTAAATAACTAAATAACTAAATAACTAAATAACTAAATAACTAAATAACTAAATAACTAAATAACTAAATAACTAAATAACTAAATAACTAAATAACTAAATAACTAAATAACTAAATAACTAAATAACTAAATAACTAAATAACTAAATAACTAAATAACTAAATAACTAAATAACTAAATAACTAAATAACTAAATAACTAAATAACTAAATAACTAAATAACTAAATAACTAAATAACTAAATAACTAAATAACTAAATAACTAAATAACTAAATAACTAAATAACTAAATAACTAAATAACTAAATAACTAAATAACTAAATAACTAAATAACTAAATAACTAAATAACTAAATAACTAAATAACTAAATAACTAAATAACTAAATAACTAAATAACTAAATAACTAAATAACTAAATAACTAAATAACTAAATAACTAAATAACTAAATAACTAAATAACTAAATAACTAAATAACTAAATAACTAAATAACTAAATAACTAAATAACTAAATAACTAAATAACTAAATAACTAAATAACTAAATAACTAAATAACTAAATAACTAAATAACTAAATAACTAAATAACTAAATAACTAAATAACTAAATAACTAAATAACTAAATAACTAAATAACTAAATAACTAAATAACTAAATAACTAAATAACTAAATAACTAAATAACTAAATAACTAAATAACTAAATAACTAAATAACTAAATAACTAAATAACTAAATAACTAAATAACTAAATAACTAAATAACTAAATAACTAAATAACTAAATAACTAAATAACTAAATAACTAAATAACTAAATAACTAAATAACTAAATAACTAAATAACTAAATAACTAAATAACTAAATAACTAAATAACTAAATAACTAAATAACTAAATAACTAAATAACTAACTAAATAACTAAATAAATAACTAAATAAATAACTAAATAACTAAATAACTAAATAACTAAATAACTAAATAACTAAATAACTAAATAACTAAATAACTAAATAACTAAATAACTAAATAACTAAATAACTAAATAACTAAATAACTAAATAACTAAATAACTAAATAACTAAATAACTAAATAACTAAATAACTAAATAACTAAATAACTAAATAACTAAATAACTAAATAACTAAATAACTAAATAACTAAATAACTAAATAACTAAATAACTAAATAACTAAATAACTAAATAACTAAATAACTAAATAACTAAATAACTAAATAACTAAATAACTAAATAACTAAATAACTAAATAACTAAATAACTAAATAACTAAATAACTAAATAACTAAATAACTAAATAACTAAATAACTAAATAACTAAATAACTAAATAACTAAATAACTAAATAACTAAATAACTAAATAACTAAATAACTAAATAACTAAATAACTAAATAACTAAATAACTAAATAACTAAATAACTAAATAACTAAATAACTAAATAACTAAATAACTAAATAACTAAATAACTAAATAACTAAATAACTAAATAACTAAATAACTAAATAACTAAATAACTAAATAACTAAATAACTAAATAACTAAATAACTAAATAACTAAATAACTAAATAACTAAATAACTAAATAACTAAATAACTAAATAACTAAATAACTAAATAACTAAATAACTAAATAACTAAATAACTAAATAACTAAATAACTAAATAACTAAATAACTAAATAACTAAATAACTAAATAACTAAATAACTAAATAACTAAATAACTAAATAACTAAATAACTAAATAACTAAATAACTAAATAACTAAATAACTAAATAACTAAATAACTAAATAACTAAATAACTAAATAACTAAATAACTAAATAACTAAATAACTAAATAACTAAATAACTAAATAACTAAATAACTAAATAACTAAATAACTAAATAACTAAATAACTAAATAACTAAATAACTAAATAACTAAATAACTAAATAACTAAATAACTAAATAACTAAATAACTAAATAACTAAATAACTAAATAACTAAATAACTAAATAACTAAATAACTAAATAACTAAATAACTAAATAACTAAATAACTAAATAACTAAATAACTAAATAACTAAATAACTAAATAACTAAATAACTAAATAACTAAATAACTAAATAACTAAATAACTAAATAACTAAATAACTAAATAACTAAATAACTAAATAACTAAATAACTAAATAACTAAATAACTAAATAACTAAATAACTAAATAACTAAATAACTAAATAACTAAATAACTAAATAACTAAATAACTAAATAACTAAATAACTAAATAACTAAATAACTAAATAACTAAATAACTAAATAACTAAATAACTAAATAACTAAATAACTAAATAACTAAATAACTAAATAACTAAATAACTAAATAACTAAATAACTAAATAACTAAATAACTAAATAACTAAATAACTAAATAACTAAATAACTAAATAACTAAATAACTAAATAACTAAATAACTAAATAACTAAATAACTAAATAACTAAATAACTAAATAACTAAATAACTAAATAACTAAATAACTAAATAACTAAATAACTAAATAACTAAATAACTAAATAACTAAATAACTAAATAACTAAATAACTAAATAACTAAATAACTAAATAACTAAATAACTAAATAACTAAATAACTAAATAACTAAATAACTAAATAACTAAATAACTAAATAACTAAATAACTAAATAACTAAATAACTAAATAACTAAATAACTAAATAACTAAATAACTAAATAACTAAATAACTAAATAACTAAATAACTAAATAACTAAATAACTAAATAACTAAATAACTAAATAACTAAATAACTAAATAACTAAATAACTAAATAACTAAATAACTAAATAACTAAATAACTAAATAACTAAATAACTAAATAACTAAATAACTAAATAACTAAATAACTAAATAACTAAATAACTAAATAACTAAATAACTAAATAACTAAATAACTAAATAACTAAATAACTAAATAACTAAATAACTAAATAACTAAATAACTAAATAACTAAATAACTAAATAACTAAATAACTAAATAACTAAATAACTAAATAACTAAATAACTAAATAACTAAATAACTAAATAACTAAATAACTAAATAACTAAATAACTAAATAACTAAATAACTAAATAACTAAATAACTAAATAACTAAATAACTAAATAACTAAATAACTAAATAACTAAATAACTAAATAACTAAATAACTAAATAACTAAATAACTAAATAACTAAATAACTAAATAACTAAATAACTAAATAACTAAATAACTAAATAACTAAATAACTAAATAACTAAATAACTAAATAACTAAATAACTAAATAACTAAATAACTAAATAACTAAATAACTAAATAACTAAATAACTAAATAACTAAATAACTAAATAACTAAATAACTAAATAACTAAATAACTAAATAACTAAATAACTAAATAACTAAATAACTAAATAACTAAATAACTAAATAACTAAATAACTAAATAACTAAATAACTAAATAACTAAATAACTAAATAACTAAATAACTAAATAACTAAATAACTAAATAACTAAATAACTAAATAACTAAATAACTAAATAACTAAATAACTAAATAACTAAATAACTAAATAACTAAATAACTAAATAACTAAATAACTAAATAACTAAATAACTAAATAACTAAATAACTAAATAACTAAATAACTAAATAACTAAATAACTAAATAACTAAATAACTAAATAACTAAATAACTAAATAACTAAATAACTAAATAACTAAATAACTAAATAACTAAATAACTAAATAACTAAATAACTAAATAACTAAATAACTAAATAACTAAATAACTAAATAACTAAATAACTAAATAACTAAATAACTAAATAACTAAATAACTAAATAACTAAATAACTAAATAACTAAATAACTAAATAACTAAATAACTAAATAACTAAATAACTAAATAACTAAATAACTAAATAACTAAATAACTAAATAACTAAATAACTAAATAACTAAATAACTAAATAACTAAATAACTAAATAACTAAATAACTAAATAACTAAATAACTAAATAACTAAATAACTAAATAACTAAATAACTAAATAACTAAATAACTAAATAACTAAATAACTAAATAACTAAATAACTAAATAACTAAATAACTAAATAACTAAATAACTAAATAACTAAATAACTAAATAACTAAATAACTAAATAACTAAATAACTAAATAACTAAATAACTAAATAACTAAATAACTAAATAACTAAATAACTAAATAACTAAATAACTAAATAACTAAATAACTAAATAACTAAATAACTAAATAACTAAATAACTAAATAACTAAATAACTAAATAACTAAATAACTAAATAACTAAATAACTAAATAACTAAATAACTAAATAACTAAATAACTAAATAACTAAATAACTAAATAACTAAATAACTAAATAACTAAATAACTAAATAACTAAATAACTAAATAACTAAATAACTAAATAACTAAATAACTAAATAACTAAATAACTAAATAACTAAATAACTAAATAACTAAATAACTAAATAACTAAATAACTAAATAACTAAATAACTAAATAACTAAATAACTAAATAACTAAATAACTAAATAACTAAATAACTAAATAACTAAATAACTAAATAACTAAATAACTAAATAACTAAATAACTAAATAACTAAATAACTAAATAACTAAATAACTAAATAACTAAATAACTAAATAACTAAATAACTAAATAACTAAATAACTAAATAACTAAATAACTAAATAACTAAATAACTAAATAACTAAATAACTAAATAACTAAATAACTAAATAACTAAATAACTAAATAACTAAATAACTAAATAACTAAATAACTAAATAACTAAATAACTAAATAACTAAATAACTAAATAACTAAATAACTAAATAACTAAATAACTAAATAACTAAATAACTAAATAACTAAATAACTAAATAACTAAATAACTAAATAACTAAATAACTAAATAACTAAATAACTAAATAACTAAATAACTAAATAACTAAATAACTAAATAACTAAATAACTAAATAACTAAATAACTAAATAACTAAATAACTAAATAACTAAATAACTAAATAACTAAATAACTAAATAACTAAATAACTAAATAACTAAATAACTAAATAACTAAATAACTAAATAACTAAATAACTAAATAACTAAATAACTAAATAACTAAATAACTAAATAACTAAATAACTAAATAACTAAATAACTAAATAACTAAATAACTAAATAACTAAATAACTAAATAACTAAATAACTAAATAACTAAATAACTAAATAACTAAATAACTAAATAACTAAATAACTAAATAACTAAATAACTAAATAACTAAATAACTAAATAACTAAATAACTAAATACTAAATAACTAAATAACTAAATAACTAAATAACTAAATAACTAAATAACTAAATAACTAAATAACTAAATAACTAAATAACTAAATAACTAAATAACTAAATAACTAAATAACTAAATAACTAAATAACTAAATAACTAAATAACTAAATAACTAAATAACTAAATAACTAAATAACTAAATAACTAAATAACTAAATAACTAAATAACTAAATAACTAAATAACTAAATAACTAAATAACTAAATAACTAAATAACTAAATAACTAAATAACTAAATAACTAAATAACTAAATAACTAAATAACTAAATAACTAAATAACTAAATAACTAAATAACTAAATAACTAAATAACTAAATAACTAAATAACTAAATAACTAAATAACTAAATAACTAAATAACTAAATAACTAAATAACTAAATAACTAAATAACTAAATAACTAAATAACTAAATAACTAAATAACTAAATAACTAAATAACTAAATAACTAAATAACTAAATAACTAAATAACTAAATAACTAAATAACTAAATAACTAAATAACTAAATAACTAAATAACTAAATAACTAAATAACTAAATAACTAAATAACTAAATAACTAAATAACTAAATAACTAAATAACTAAATAACTAAATAACTAAATAACTAAATAACTAAATAACTAAATAACTAAATAACTAAATAACTAAATAACTAAATAACTAAATAACTAAATAACTAAATAACTAAATAACTAAATAACTAAATAACTAAATAACTAAATAACTAAATAACTAAATAACTAAATAACTAAATAACTAAATAACTAAATAACTAAATAACTAAATAACTAAATAACTAAATAACTAAATAACTAAATAACTAAATAACTAAATAACTAAATAACTAAATAACTAAATAACTAAATAACTAAATAACTAAATAACTAAATAACTAAATAACTAAATAACTAAATAACTAAATAACTAAATAACTAAATAACTAAATAACTAAATAACTAAATAACTAAATAACTAAATAACTAAATAACTAAATAACTAAATAACTAAATAACTAAATAACTAAATAACTAAATAACTAAATAACTAAATAACTAAATAACTAAATAACTAAATAACTAAATAACTAAATAACTAAATAACTAAATAACTAAATAACTAAATAACTAAATAACTAAATAACTAAATAACTAAATAACTAAATAACTAAATAACTAAATAACTAAATAACTAAATAACTAAATAACTAAATAACTAAATAACTAAATAACTAAATAACTAAATAACTAAATAACTAAATAACTAAATAACTAAATAACTAAATAACTAAATAACTAAATAACTAAATAACTAAATAACTAAATAACTAAATAACTAAATAACTAAATAACTAAATAACTAAATAACTAAATAACTAAATAACTAAATAACTAAATAACTAAATAACTAAATAACTAAATAACTAAATAACTAAATAACTAAATAACTAAATAACTAAATAACTAAATAACTAAATAACTAAATAACTAAATAACTAAATAACTAAATAACTAAATAACTAAATAACTAAATAACTAAATAACTAAATAACTAAATAACTAAATAACTAAATAACTAAATAACTAAATAACTAAATAACTAAATAACTAAATAACTAAATAACTAAATAACTAAATAACTAAATAACTAAATAACTAAATAACTAAATAACTAAATAACTAAATAACTAAATAACTAAATAACTAAATAACTAAATAACTAAATAACTAAATAACTAAATAACTAAATAACTAAATAACTAAATAACTAAATAACTAAATAACTAAATAACTAAATAACTAAATAACTAAATAACTAAATAACTAAATAACTAAATAACTAAATAACTAAATAACTAAATAACTAAATAACTAAATAACTAAATAACTAAATAACTAAATAACTAAATAACTAAATAACTAAATAACTAAATAACTAAATAACTAAATAACTAAATAACTAAATAACTAAATAACTAAATAACTAAATAACTAAATAACTAAATAACTAAATAACTAAATAACTAAATAACTAAATAACTAAATAACTAAATAACTAAATAACTAAATAACTAAATAACTAAATAACTAAATAACTAAATAACTAAATAACTAAATAACTAAATAACTAAATAACTAAATAACTAAATAACTAAATAACTAAATAACTAAATAACTAAATAACTAAATAACTAAATAACTAAATAACTAAATAACTAAATAACTAAATAACTAAATAACTAAATAACTAAATAACTAAATAACTAAATAACTAAATAACTAAATAACTAAATAACTAAATAACTAAATAACTAAATAACTAAATAACTAAATAACTAAATAACTAAATAACTAAATAACTAAATAACTAAATAACTAAATAACTAAATAACTAAATAACTAAATAACTAAATAACTAAATAACTAAATAACTAAATAACTAAATAACTAAATAACTAAATAACTAAATAACTAAATAACTAAATAACTAAATAACTAAATAACTAAATAACTAAATAACTAAATAACTAAATAACTAAATAACTAAATAACTAAATAACTAAATAACTAAATAACTAAATAACTAAATAACTAAATAACTAAATAACTAAATAACTAAATAACTAAATAACTAAATAACTAAATAACTAAATAACTAAATAACTAAATAACTAAATAACTAAATAACTAAATAACTAAATAACTAAATAACTAAATAACTAAATAACTAAATAACTAAATAACTAAATAACTAAATAACTAAATAACTAAATAACTAAATAACTAAATAACTAAATAACTAAATAACTAAATAACTAAATAACTAAATAACTAAATAACTAAATAACTAAATAACTAAATAACTAAATAACTAAATAACTAAATAACTAAATAACTAAATAACTAAATAACTAAATAACTAAATAACTAAATAACTAAATAACTAAATAACTAAATAACTAAATAACTAAATAACTA
>CALUEK010000507.1:0-19029 GCA_944039245.1 Nebria salina | reverse complement strand
TTATTTAGTTATTTAGTTATTTAGTTATTTAGTTATTTAGTTATTTAGTTATTTAGTTATTTAGTTATTTAGTTATTTAGTTATTTAGTTATTTAGTTATTTAGTTATTTAGTTATTTAGTTATTTAGTTATTTAGTTATTTAGTTATTTAGTTATTTAGTTATTTAGTTATTTAGTTATTTAGTTATTTAGTTATTTAGTTATTTAGTTATTTAGTTATTTAGTTATTTAGTTATTTAGTTATTTAGTTATTTAGTTATTTAGTTATTTAGTTATTTAGTTATTTAGTTATTTAGTTATTTAGTTATTTAGTTATTTAGTTATTTAGTTATTTAGTTATTTAGTTATTTAGTTATTTAGTTATTTAGTTATTTAGTTATTTAGTTATTTAGTTATTTAGTTATTTAGTTATTTAGTTATTTAGTTATTTAGTTATTTAGTTATTTAGTTATTTAGTTATTTAGTTATTTAGTTATTTAGTTATTTAGTTATTTAGTTATTTAGTTATTTAGTTATTTAGTTATTTAGTTATTTAGTTATTTAGTTATTTAGTTATTTAGTTATTTAGTTATTTAGTTATTTAGTTATTTAGTTATTTAGTTATTTAGTTATTTAGTTATTTAGTTATTTAGTTATTTAGTTATTTAGTTATTTAGTTATTTAGTTATTTAGTTATTTAGTTATTTAGTTATTTAGTTATTTAGTTATTTAGTTATTTAGTTATTTAGTTATTTAGTTATTTAGTTATTTAGTTATTTAGTTATTTAGTTATTTAGTTATTTAGTTATTTAGTTATTTAGTTATTTAGTTATTTAGTTATTTAGTTATTTAGTTATTTAGTTATTTAGTTATTTAGTTATTTAGTTATTTAGTTATTTAGTTATTTAGTTATTTAGTTATTTAGTTATTTAGTTATTTAGTTATTTAGTTATTTAGTTATTTAGTTATTTAGTTATTTAGTTATTTAGTTATTTAGTTATTTAGTTATTTAGTTATTTAGTTATTTAGTTATTTAGTTATTTAGTTATTTAGTTATTTAGTTATTTAGTTATTTAGTTATTTAGTTATTTAGTTATTTAGTTATTTAGTTATTTAGTTATTTAGTTATTTAGTTATTTAGTTATTTAGTTATTTAGTTATTTAGTTATTTAGTTATTTAGTTATTTAGTTATTTAGTTATTTAGTTATTTAGTTATTTAGTTATTTAGTTATTTAGTTATTTAGTTATTTAGTTATTTAGTTATTTAGTTATTTAGTTATTTAGTTATTTAGTTATTTAGTTATTTAGTTATTTAGTTATTTAGTTATTTAGTTATTTAGTTATTTAGTTATTTAGTTATTTAGTTATTTAGTTATTTAGTTATTTAGTTATTTAGTTATTTAGTTATTTAGTTATTTAGTTATTTAGTTATTTAGTTATTTAGTTATTTAGTTATTTAGTTATTTAGTTATTTAGTTATTTAGTTATTTAGTTATTTAGTTATTTAGTTATTTAGTTATTTAGTTATTTAGTTATTTAGTTATTTAGTTATTTAGTTATTTAGTTATTTAGTTATTTAGTTATTTAGTTATTTAGTTATTTAGTTATTTAGTTATTTAGTTATTTAGTTATTTAGTTATTTAGTTATTTAGTTATTTAGTTATTTAGTTATTTAGTTATTTAGTTATTTAGTTATTTAGTTATTTAGTTATTTAGTTATTTAGTTATTTAGTTATTTAGTTATTTAGTTATTTAGTTATTTAGTTATTTAGTTATTTAGTTATTTAGTTATTTAGTTATTTAGTTATTTAGTTATTTAGTTATTTAGTTATTTAGTTATTTAGTTATTTAGTTATTTAGTTATTTAGTTATTTAGTTATTTAGTTATTTAGTTATTTAGTTATTTAGTTATTTAGTTATTTAGTTATTTAGTTATTTAGTTATTTAGTTATTTAGTTATTTAGTTATTTAGTTATTTAGTTATTTAGTTATTTAGTTATTTAGTTATTTAGTTATTTAGTTATTTAGTTATTTAGTTATTTAGTTATTTAGTTATTTAGTTATTTAGTTATTTAGTTATTTAGTTATTTAGTTATTTAGTTATTTAGTTATTTAGTTATTTAGTTATTTAGTTATTTAGTTATTTAGTTATTTAGTTATTTAGTTATTTAGTTATTTAGTTATTTAGTTATTTAGTTATTTAGTTATTTAGTTATTTAGTTATTTAGTTATTTAGTTATTTAGTTATTTAGTTATTTAGTTATTTAGTTATTTAGTTATTTAGTTATTTAGTTATTTAGTTATTTAGTTATTTAGTTATTTAGTTATTTAGTTATTTAGTTATTTAGTTATTTAGTTATTTAGTTATTTAGTTATTTAGTTATTTAGTTATTTAGTTATTTAGTTATTTAGTTATTTAGTTATTTAGTTATTTAGTTATTTAGTTATTTAGTTATTTAGTTATTTAGTTATTTAGTTATTTAGTTATTTAGTTATTTAGTTATTTAGTTATTTAGTTATTTAGTTATTTAGTTATTTAGTTATTTAGTTATTTAGTTATTTAGTTATTTAGTTATTTAGTTATTTAGTTATTTAGTTATTTAGTTATTTAGTTATTTAGTTATTTAGTTATTTAGTTATTTAGTTATTTAGTTATTTAGTTATTTAGTTATTTAGTTATTTAGTTATTTAGTTATTTAGTTATTTAGTTATTTAGTTATTTAGTTATTTAGTTATTTAGTTATTTAGTTATTTAGTTATTTAGTTATTTAGTTATTTAGTTATTTAGTTATTTAGTTATTTAGTTATTTAGTTATTTAGTTATTTAGTTATTTAGTTATTTAGTTATTTAGTTATTTAGTTATTTAGTTATTTAGTTATTTAGTTATTTAGTTATTTAGTTATTTAGTTATTTAGTTATTTAGTTATTTAGTTATTTAGTTATTTAGTTATTTAGTTATTTAGTTATTTAGTTATTTAGTTATTTAGTTATTTAGTTATTTAGTTATTTAGTTATTTAGTTATTTAGTTATTTAGTTATTTAGTTATTTAGTTATTTAGTTATTTAGTTATTTAGTTATTTAGTTATTTAGTTATTTAGTTATTTAGTTATTTAGTTATTTAGTTATTTAGTTATTTAGTTATTTAGTTATTTAGTTATTTAGTTATTTAGTTATTTAGTTATTTAGTTATTTAGTTATTTAGTTATTTAGTTATTTAGTTATTTAGTTATTTAGTTATTTAGTTATTTAGTTATTTAGTTATTTAGTTATTTAGTTATTTAGTTATTTAGTTATTTAGTTATTTAGTTATTTAGTTATTTAGTTATTTAGTTATTTAGTTATTTAGTTATTTAGTTATTTAGTTATTTAGTTATTTAGTTATTTAGTTATTTAGTTATTTAGTTATTTAGTTATTTAGTTATTTAGTTATTTAGTTATTTAGTTATTTAGTTATTTAGTTATTTAGTTATTTAGTTATTTAGTTATTTAGTTATTTAGTTATTTAGTTATTTAGTTATTTAGTTATTTAGTTATTTAGTTATTTAGTTATTTAGTTATTTAGTTATTTAGTTATTTAGTTATTTAGTTATTTAGTTATTTAGTTATTTAGTTATTTAGTTATTTAGTTATTTAGTTATTTAGTTATTTAGTTATTTAGTTATTTAGTTATTTAGTTATTTAGTTATTTAGTTATTTAGTTATTTAGTTATTTAGTTATTTAGTTATTTAGTTATTTAGTTATTTAGTTATTTAGTTATTTAGTTATTTAGTTATTTAGTTATTTAGTTATTTAGTTATTTAGTTATTTAGTTATTTAGTTATTTAGTTATTTAGTTATTTAGTTATTTAGTTATTTAGTTATTTAGTTATTTAGTTATTTAGTTATTTAGTTATTTAGTTATTTAGTTATTTAGTTATTTAGTTATTTAGTTATTTAGTTATTTAGTTATTTAGTTATTTAGTTATTTAGTTATTTAGTTATTTAGTTATTTAGTTATTTAGTTATTTAGTTATTTAGTTATTTAGTTATTTAGTTATTTAGTTATTTAGTTATTTAGTTATTTAGTTATTTAGTTATTTAGTTATTTAGTTATTTAGTTATTTAGTTATTTAGTTATTTAGTTATTTAGTTATTTAGTTATTTAGTTATTTAGTTATTTAGTTATTTAGTTATTTAGTTATTTAGTTATTTAGTTATTTAGTTATTTAGTTATTTAGTTATTTAGTTATTTAGTTATTTAGTTATTTAGTTATTTAGTTATTTAGTTATTTAGTTATTTAGTTATTTAGTTATTTAGTTATTTAGTTATTTAGTTATTTAGTTATTTAGTTATTTAGTTATTTAGTTATTTAGTTATTTAGTTATTTAGTTATTTAGTTATTTAGTTATTTAGTTATTTAGTTATTTAGTTATTTAGTTATTTAGTTATTTAGTTATTTAGTTATTTAGTTATTTAGTTATTTAGTTATTTAGTTATTTAGTTATTTAGTTATTTAGTTATTTAGTTATTTAGTTATTTAGTTATTTAGTTATTTAGTTATTTAGTTATTTAGTTATTTAGTTATTTAGTTATTTAGTTATTTAGTTATTTAGTTATTTAGTTATTTAGTTATTTAGTTATTTAGTTATTTAGTTATTTAGTTATTTAGTTATTTAGTTATTTAGTTATTTAGTTATTTAGTTATTTAGTTATTTAGTTATTTAGTTATTTAGTTATTTAGTTATTTAGTTATTTAGTTATTTAGTTATTTAGTTATTTAGTTATTTAGTTATTTAGTTATTTAGTTATTTAGTTATTTAGTTATTTAGTTATTTAGTTATTTAGTTATTTAGTTATTTAGTTATTTAGTTATTTAGTTATTTAGTTATTTAGTTATTTAGTTATTTAGTTATTTAGTTATTTAGTTATTTAGTTATTTAGTTATTTAGTTATTTAGTTATTTAGTTATTTAGTTATTTAGTTATTTAGTTATTTAGTTATTTAGTTATTTAGTTATTTAGTTATTTAGTTATTTAGTTATTTAGTTATTTAGTTATTTAGTTATTTAGTTATTTAGTTATTTAGTTATTTAGTTATTTAGTTATTTAGTTATTTAGTTATTTAGTTATTTAGTTATTTAGTTATTTAGTTATTTAGTTATTTAGTTATTTAGTTATTTAGTTATTTAGTTATTTAGTTATTTAGTTATTTAGTTATTTAGTTATTTAGTTATTTAGTTATTTAGTTATTTAGTTATTTAGTTATTTAGTTATTTAGTTATTTAGTTATTTAGTTATTTAGTTATTTAGTTATTTAGTTATTTAGTTATTTAGTTATTTAGTTATTTAGTTATTTAGTTATTTAGTTATTTAGTTATTTAGTTATTTAGTTATTTAGTTATTTAGTTATTTAGTTATTTAGTTATTTAGTTATTTAGTTATTTAGTTATTTAGTTATTTAGTTATTTAGTTATTTAGTTATTTAGTTATTTAGTTATTTAGTTATTTAGTTATTTAGTTATTTAGTTATTTAGTTATTTAGTTATTTAGTTATTTAGTTATTTAGTTATTTAGTTATTTAGTTATTTAGTTATTTAGTTATTTAGTTATTTAGTTATTTAGTTATTTAGTTATTTAGTTATTTAGTTATTTAGTTATTTAGTTATTTAGTTATTTAGTTATTTAGTTATTTAGTTATTTAGTTATTTAGTTATTTAGTTATTTAGTTATTTAGTTATTTAGTTATTTAGTTATTTAGTTATTTAGTTATTTAGTTATTTAGTTATTTAGTTATTTAGTTATTTAGTTATTTAGTTATTTAGTTATTTAGTTATTTAGTTATTTAGTTATTTAGTTATTTAGTTATTTAGTTATTTAGTTATTTAGTTATTTAGTTATTTAGTTATTTAGTTATTTAGTTATTTAGTTATTTAGTTATTTAGTTATTTAGTTATTTAGTTATTTAGTTATTTAGTTATTTAGTTATTTAGTTATTTAGTTATTTAGTTATTTAGTTATTTAGTTATTTAGTTATTTAGTTATTTAGTTATTTAGTTATTTAGTTATTTAGTTATTTAGTTATTTAGTTATTTAGTTATTTAGTTATTTAGTTATTTAGTTATTTAGTTATTTAGTTATTTAGTTATTTAGTTATTTAGTTATTTAGTTATTTAGTTATTTAGTTATTTAGTTATTTAGTTATTTAGTTATTTAGTTATTTAGTTATTTAGTTATTTAGTTATTTAGTTATTTAGTTATTTAGTTATTTAGTTATTTAGTTATTTAGTTATTTAGTTATTTAGTTATTTAGTTATTTAGTTATTTAGTTATTTAGTTATTTAGTTATTTAGTTATTTAGTTATTTAGTTATTTAGTTATTTAGTTATTTAGTTATTTAGTTATTTAGTTATTTAGTTATTTAGTTATTTAGTTATTTAGTTATTTAGTTATTTAGTTATTTAGTTATTTAGTTATTTAGTTATTTAGTTATTTAGTTATTTAGTTATTTAGTTATTTAGTTATTTAGTTATTTAGTTATTTAGTTATTTAGTTATTTAGTTATTTAGTTATTTAGTTATTTAGTTATTTAGTTATTTAGTTATTTAGTTATTTAGTTATTTAGTTATTTAGTTATTTAGTTATTTAGTTATTTAGTTATTTAGTTATTTAGTTATTTAGTTATTTAGTTATTTAGTTATTTAGTTATTTAGTTATTTAGTTATTTAGTTATTTAGTTATTTAGTTATTTAGTTATTTAGTTATTTAGTTATTTAGTTATTTAGTTATTTAGTTATTTAGTTATTTAGTTATTTAGTTATTTAGTTATTTAGTTATTTAGTTATTTAGTTATTTAGTTATTTAGTTATTTAGTTATTTAGTTATTTAGTTATTTAGTTATTTAGTTATTTAGTTATTTAGTTATTTAGTTATTTAGTTATTTAGTTATTTAGTTATTTAGTTATTTAGTTATTTAGTTATTTAGTTATTTAGTTATTTAGTTATTTAGTTATTTAGTTATTTAGTTATTTAGTTATTTAGTTATTTAGTTATTTAGTTATTTAGTTATTTAGTTATTTAGTTATTTAGTTATTTAGTTATTTAGTTATTTAGTTATTTAGTTATTTAGTTATTTAGTTATTTAGTTATTTAGTTATTTAGTTATTTAGTTATTTAGTTATTTAGTTATTTAGTTATTTAGTTATTTAGTTATTTAGTTATTTAGTTATTTAGTTATTTAGTTATTTAGTTATTTAGTTATTTAGTTATTTAGTTATTTAGTTATTTAGTTATTTAGTTATTTAGTTATTTAGTTATTTAGTTATTTAGTTATTTAGTTATTTAGTTATTTAGTTATTTAGTTATTTAGTTATTTAGTTATTTAGTTATTTAGTTATTTAGTTATTTAGTTATTTAGTTATTTAGTTATTTAGTTATTTAGTTATTTAGTTATTTAGTTATTTAGTTATTTAGTTATTTAGTTATTTAGTTATTTAGTTATTTAGTTATTTAGTTATTTAGTTATTTAGTTATTTAGTTATTTAGTTATTTAGTTATTTAGTTATTTAGTTATTTAGTTATTTAGTTATTTAGTTATTTAGTTATTTAGTTATTTAGTTATTTAGTTATTTAGTTATTTAGTTATTTAGTTATTTAGTTATTTAGTTATTTAGTTATTTAGTTATTTAGTTATTTAGTTATTTAGTTATTTAGTTATTTAGTTATTTAGTTATTTAGTTATTTAGTTATTTAGTTATTTAGTTATTTAGTTATTTAGTTATTTAGTTATTTAGTTATTTAGTTATTTAGTTATTTAGTTATTTAGTTATTTAGTTATTTAGTTATTTAGTTATTTAGTTATTTAGTTATTTAGTTATTTAGTTATTTAGTTATTTAGTTATTTAGTTATTTAGTTATTTAGTTATTTAGTTATTTAGTTATTTAGTTATTTAGTTATTTAGTTATTTAGTTATTTAGTTATTTAGTTATTTAGTTATTTAGTTATTTAGTTATTTAGTTATTTAGTTATTTAGTTATTTAGTTATTTAGTTATTTAGTTATTTAGTTATTTAGTTATTTAGTTATTTAGTTATTTAGTTATTTAGTTATTTAGTTATTTAGTTATTTAGTTATTTAGTTATTTAGTTATTTAGTTATTTAGTTATTTAGTTATTTAGTTATTTAGTTATTTAGTTATTTAGTTATTTAGTTATTTAGTTATTTAGTTATTTAGTTATTTAGTTATTTAGTTATTTAGTTATTTAGTTATTTAGTTATTTAGTTATTTAGTTATTTAGTTATTTAGTTATTTAGTTATTTAGTTATTTAGTTATTTAGTTATTTAGTTATTTAGTTATTTAGTTATTTAGTTATTTAGTTATTTAGTTATTTAGTTATTTAGTTATTTAGTTATTTAGTTATTTAGTTATTTAGTTATTTAGTTATTTAGTTATTTAGTTATTTAGTTATTTAGTTATTTAGTTATTTAGTTATTTAGTTATTTAGTTATTTAGTTATTTAGTTATTTAGTTATTTAGTTATTTAGTTATTTAGTTATTTAGTTATTTAGTTATTTAGTTATTTAGTTATTTAGTTATTTAGTTATTTAGTTATTTAGTTATTTAGTTATTTAGTTATTTAGTTATTTAGTTATTTAGTTATTTAGTTATTTAGTTATTTAGTTATTTAGTTATTTAGTTATTTAGTTATTTAGTTATTTAGTTATTTAGTTATTTAGTTATTTAGTTATTTAGTTATTTAGTTATTTAGTTATTTAGTTATTTAGTTATTTAGTTATTTAGTTATTTAGTTATTTAGTTATTTAGTTATTTAGTTATTTAGTTATTTAGTTATTTAGTTATTTAGTTATTTAGTTATTTAGTTATTTAGTTATTTAGTTATTTAGTTATTTAGTTATTTAGTTATTTAGTTATTTAGTTATTTAGTTATTTAGTTATTTAGTTATTTAGTTATTTAGTTATTTAGTTATTTAGTTATTTAGTTATTTAGTTATTTAGTTATTTAGTTATTTAGTTATTTAGTTATTTAGTTATTTAGTTATTTAGTTATTTAGTTATTTAGTTATTTAGTTATTTAGTTATTTAGTTATTTAGTTATTTAGTTATTTAGTTATTTAGTTATTTAGTTATTTAGTTATTTAGTTATTTAGTTATTTAGTTATTTAGTTATTTAGTTATTTAGTTATTTAGTTATTTAGTTATTTATTTATTTAGTTATTTAGTTATTTAGTTATTTAGTTATTTAGTTATTTAGTTATTTAGTTATTTAGTTATTTAGTTATTTAGTTATTTAGTTATTTAGTTATTTAGTTATTTAGTTATTTAGTTATTTAGTTATTTAGTTATTTATTAGTTATTTAGTTATTTAGTTATTTAGTTATTTAGTTATTTAGTTATTTAGTTATTTAGTTATTTAGTTATTTAGTTATTTAGTTATTTATTTATTTAGTTACTAAATAACTAAATAACTAAATAACTAGATAACTAGATAACTAAATAACTAAATAACTAAATAACTAAATAACTAAATAACTAAATAACTAAATAACTAAATAACTATATTACTAAATAACTAAATAACTAAATAACTAAATAACTAAATAACTAAATAACTAAATAACTAAATAACTAAATAACTAAATAACTAAATAACTAAATAACTAAATAACTAAATAACTAAATAACTAAATAACTAAATAACTAAATAACTAAATAACTAAATAACTAAATAACTAAATAACTAAATAACTAAATAACTAAATAACTAAATAACTAAATAACTAAATAACTAAATAACTAAATAACTAAATAACTAAATAACTAAATAACTAAATAACTAAATAACTAAATAACTAAATAACTAAATAACTAAATAACTAAATAACTAAATAACTAAATAACTAAATAACTAAATAACTAAATAACTAAATAACTAAATAACTAAATAACTAAATAACTAAATAACTAAATAACTAAATAACTAAATAACTAAATAACTAAATAACTAAATAACTAAATAACTAAATAACTAAATAACTAAATAACTAAATAACTAAATAACTAAATAACTAAATAACTAAATAACTAAATAACTAAATAACTAAATAACTAAATAACTAAATAACTAAATAACTAAATAACTAAATAACTAAATAACTAAATAACTAAATAACTAAATAACTAAATAACTAAATAACTAAATAACTAAATAACTAAATAACTAAATAACTAAATAACTAAATAACTAAATAACTAAATAACTAAATAACTAAATAACTAAATAACTAAATAACTAAATAACTAAATAACTAAATAACTAAATAACTAAATAACTAAATAACTAAATAACTAAATAACTAAATAACTAAATAACTAAATAACTAAATAACTAAATAACTAAATAACTAAATAACTAAATAACTAAATAACTAAATAACTAAATAACTAAATAACTAAATAACTAAATAACTAAATAACTAAATAACTAAATAACTAAATAACTAAATAACTAAATAACTAAATAACTAAATAACTAAATAACTAAATAACTAAATAACTAAATAACTAAATAACTAAATAACTAAATAACTAAATAACTAAATAACTAAATAACTAAATAACTAAATAACTAAATAACTAAATAACTAAATAACTAAATAACTAAATAACTAAATAACTAAATAACTAAATAACTAAATAACTAAATAACTAAATAACTAAATAACTAAATAACTAAATAACTAAATAACTAAATAACTAAATAACTAAATAACTAAATAACTAAATAACTAAATAACTAAATAACTAAATAACTAAATAACTAAATAACTAAATAACTAAATAACTAAATAACTAAATAACTAAATAACTAAATAACTAAATAACTAAATAACTAAATAACTAAATAACTAAATAACTAAATAACTAAATAACTAAATAACTAAATAACTAAATAACTAAATAACTAAATAACTAAATAACTAAATAACTAAATAACTAAATAACTAAATAACTAAATAACTAAATAACTAAATAACTAAATAACTAAATAACTAAATAACTAAATAACTAAATAACTAAATAACTAAATAACTAAATAACTAAATAACTAAATAACTAAATAACTAAATAACTAAATAACTAAATAACTAAATAACTAAATAACTAAATAACTAAATAACTAAATAACTAAATAACTAAATAACTAAATAACTAAATAACTAAATAACTAAATAACTAAATAACTAAATAACTAAATAACTAAATAACTAAATAACTAAATAACTAAATAACTAAATAACTAAATAACTAAATAACTAAATAACTAAATAACTAAATAACTAAATAACTAAATAACTAAATAACTAAATAACTAAATAACTAAATAACTAAATAACTAAATAACTAAATAACTAAATAACTAAATAACTAAATAACTAAATAACTAAATAACTAAATAACTAAATAACTAAATAACTAAATAACTAAATAACTAAATAACTAAATAACTAAATAACTAAATAACTAAATAACTAAATAACTAAATAACTAAATAACTAAATAACTAAATAACTAAATAACTAAATAACTAAATAACTAAATAACTAAATAACTAAATAACTAAATAACTAAATAACTAAATAACTAAATAACTAAATAACTAAATAACTAAATAACTAAATAACTAAATAACTAAATAACTAAATAACTAAATAACTAAATAACTAAATAACTAAATAACTAAATAACTAAATAACTAAATAACTAAATAACTAAATAACTAAATAACTAAATAACTAAATAACTAAATAACTAAATAACTAAATAACTAAATAACTAAATAACTAAATAACTAAATAACTAAATAACTAAATAACTAAATAACTAAATAACTAAATAACTAAATAACTAAATAACTAAATAACTAAATAACTAAATAACTAAATAACTAAATAACTAAATAACTAAATAACTAAATAACTAAATAACTAAATAACTAAATAACTAAATAACTAAATAACTAAATAACTAAATAACTAAATAACTAAATAACTAAATAACTAAATAACTAAATAACTAAATAACTAAATAACTAAATAACTAAATAACTAAATAACTAAATAACTAAATAACTAAATAACTAAATAACTAAATAACTAAATAACTAAATAACTAAATAACTAAATAACTAAATAACTAAATAACTAAATAACTAAATAACTAAATAACTAAATAACTAAATAACTAAATAACTAAATAACTAAATAACTAAATAACTAAATAACTAAATAACTAAATAACTAAATAACTAAATAACTAAATAACTAAATAACTAAATAACTAAATAACTAAATAACTAAATAACTAAATAACTAAATAACTAAATAACTAAATAACTAAATAACTAAATAACTAAATAACTAAATAACTAAATAACTAAATAACTAAATAACTAAATAACTAAATAACTAAATAACTAAATAACTAAATAACTAAATAACTAAATAACTAAATAACTAAATAACTAAATAACTAAATAACTAAATAACTAAATAACTAAATAACTAAATAACTAAATAACTAAATAACTAAATAACTAAATAACTAAATAACTAAATAACTAAATAACTAAATAACTAAATAACTAAATAACTAAATAACTAAATAACTAAATAACTAAATAACTAAATAACTAAATAACTAAATAACTAAATAACTAAATAACTAAATAACTAAATAACTAAATAACTAAATAACTAAATAACTAAATAACTAAATAACTAAATAACTAAATAACTAAATAACTAAATAACTAAATAACTAAATAACTAAATAACTAAATAACTAAATAACTAAATAACTAAATAACTAAATAACTAAATAACTAAATAACTAAATAACTAAATAACTAAATAACTAAATAACTAAATAACTAAATAACTAAATAACTAAATAACTAAATAACTAAATAACTAAATAACTAAATAACTAAATAACTAAATAACTAAATAACTAAATAACTAAATAACTAAATAACTAAATAACTAAATAACTAAATAACTAAATAACTAAATAACTAAATAACTAAATAACTAAATAACTAAATAACTAAATAACTAAATAACTAAATAACTAAATAACTAAATAACTAAATAACTAAATAACTAAATAACTAAATAACTAAATAACTAAATAACTAAATAACTAAATAACTAAATAACTAAATAACTAAATAACTAAATAACTAAATAACTAAATAACTAAATAACTAAATAACTAAATAACTAAATAACTAAATAACTAAATAACTAAATAACTAAATAACTAAATAACTAAATAACTAAATAACTAAATAACTAAATAACTAAATAACTAAATAACTAAATAACTAAATAACTAAATAACTAAATAACTAAATAACTAAATAACTAAATAACTAAATAACTAAATAACTAAATAACTAAATAACTAAATAACTAAATAACTAAATAACTAAATAACTAAATAACTAAATAACTAAATAACTAAATAACTAAATAACTAAATAACTAAATAACTAAATAACTAAATAACTAAATAACTAAATAACTAAATAACTAAATAACTAAATAACTAAATAACTAAATAACTAAATAACTAAATAACTAAATAACTAAATAACTAAATAACTAAATAACTAAATAACTAAATAACTAAATAACTAAATAACTAAATAACTAAATAACTAAATAACTAAATAACTAAATAACTAAATAACTAAATAACTAAATAACTAAATAACTAAATAACTAAATAACTAAATAACTAAATAACTAAATAACTAAATAACTAAATAACTAAATAACTAAATAACTAAATAACTAAATAACTAAATAACTAAATAACTAAATAACTAAATAACTAAATAACTAAATAACTAAATAACTAAATAACTAAATAACTAAATAACTAAATAACTAAATAACTAAATAACTAAATAACTAAATAACTAAATAACTAAATAACTAAATAACTAAATAACTAAATAACTAAATAACTAAATAACTAAATAACTAAATAACTAAATAACTAAATAACTAAATAACTAAATAACTAAATAACTAAATAACTAAATAACTAAATAACTAAATAACTAAATAACTAAATAACTAAATAACTAAATAACTAAATAACTAAATAACTAAATAACTAAATAACTAAATAACTAAATAACTAAATAACTAAATAACTAAATAACTAAATAACTAAATAACTAAATAACTAAATAACTAAATAACTAAATAACTAAATAACTAAATAACTAAATAACTAAATAACTAAATAACTAAATAACTAAATAACTAAATAACTAAATAACTAAATAACTAAATAACTAAATAACTAAATAACTAAATAACTAAATAACTAAATAACTAAATAACTAAATAACTAAATAACTAAATAACTAAATAACTAAATAACTAAATAACTAAATAACTAAATAACTAAATAACTAAATAACTAAATAACTAAATAACTAAATAACTAAATAACTAAATAACTAAATAACTAAATAACTAAATAACTAAATAACTAAATAACTAAATAACTAAATAACTAAATAACTAAATAACTAAATAACTAAATAACTAAATAACTAAATAACTAAATAACTAAATAACTAAATAACTAAATAACTAAATAACTAAATAACTAAATAACTAAATAACTAAATAACTAAATAACTAAATAACTAAATAACTAAATAACTAAATAACTAAATAACTAAATAACTAAATAACTAAATAACTAAATAACTAAATAACTAAATAACTAAATAACTAAATAACTAAATAACTAAATAACTAAATAACTAAATAACTAAATAACTAAATAACTAAATAACTAAATAACTAAATAACTAAATAACTAAATAACTAAATAACTAAATAACTAAATAACTAAATAACTAAATAACTAAATAACTAAATAACTAAATAACTAAATAACTAAATAACTAAATAACTAAATAACTAAATAACTAAATAACTAAATAACTAAATAACTAAATAACTAAATAACTAAATAACTAAATAACTAAATAACTAAATAACTAAATAACTAAATAACTAAATAACTAAATAACTAAATAACTAAATAACTAAATAACTAAATAACTAAATAACTAAATAACTAAATAACTAAATAACTAAATAACTAAATAACTAAATAACTAAATAACTAAATAACTAAATAACTAAATAACTAAATAACTAAATAACTAAATAACTAAATAACTAAATAACTAAATAACTAAATAACTAAATAACTAAATAACTAAATAACTAAATAACTAAATAACTAAATAACTAAATAACTAAATAACTAAATAACTAAATAACTAAATAACTAAATAACTAAATAACTAAATAACTAAATAACTAAATAACTAAATAACTAAATAACTAAATAACTAAATAACTAAATAACTAAATAACTAAATAACTAAATAACTAAATAACTAAATAACTAAATAACTAAATAACTAAATAACTAAATAACTAAATAACTAAATAACTAAATAACTAAATAACTAAATAACTAAATAACTAAATAACTAAATAACTAAATAACTAAATAACTAAATAACTAAATAACTAAATAACTAAATAACTAAATAACTAAATAACTAAATAACTAAATAACTAAATAACTAAATAACTAAATAACTAAATAACTAAATAACTAAATAACTAAATAACTAAATAACTAAATAACTAAATAACTAAATAACTAAATAACTAAATAACTAAATAACTAAATAACTAAATAACTAAATAACTAAATAACTAAATAACTAAATAACTAAATAACTAAATAACTAAATAACTAAATAACTAAATAACTAAATAACTAAATAACTAAATAACTAAATAACTAAATAACTAAATAACTAAATAACTAAATAACTAAATAACTAAATAACTAAATAACTAAATAACTAAATAACTAAATAACTAAATAACTAAATAACTAAATAACTAAATAACTAAATAACTAAATAACTAAATAACTAAATAACTAAATAACTAAATAACTAAATAACTAAATAACTAAATAACTAAATAACTAAATAACTAAATAACTAAATAACTAAATAACTAAATAACTAAATAACTAAATAACTAAATAACTAAATAACTAAATAACTAAATAACTAAATAACTAAATAACTAAATAACTAAATAACTAAATAACTAAATAACTAAATAACTAAATAACTAAATAACTAAATAACTAAATAACTAAATAACTAAATAACTAAATAACTAAATAACTAAATAACTAAATAACTAAATAACTAAATAACTAAATAACTAAATAACTAAATAACTAAATAACTAAATAACTAAATAACTAAATAACTAAATAACTAAATAACTAAATAACTAAATAACTAAATAACTAAATAACTAAATAACTAAATAACTAAATAACTAAATAACTAAATAACTAAATAACTAAATAACTAAATAACTAAATAACTAAATAACTAAATAACTAAATAACTAAATAACTAAATAACTAAATAACTAAATAACTAAATAACTAAATAACTAAATAACTAAATAACTAAATAACTAAATAACTAAATAACTAAATAACTAAATAACTAAATAACTAAATAACTAAATAACTAAATAACTAAATAACTAAATAACTAAATAACTAAATAACTAAATAACTAAATAACTAAATAACTAAATAACTAAATAACTAAATAACTAAATAACTAAATAACTAAATAACTAAATAACTAAATAACTAAATAACTAAATAACTAAATAACTAAATAACTAAATAACTAAATAACTAAATAACTAAATAACTAAATAACTAAATAACTAAATAACTAAATAACTAAATAACTAAATAACTAAATAACTAAATAACTAAATAACTAAATAACTAAATAACTAAATAACTAAATAACTAAATAACTAAATAACTAAATAACTAAATAACTAAATAACTAAATAACTAAATAACTAAATAACTAAATAACTAAATAACTAAATAACTAAATAACTAAATAACTAAATAACTAAATAACTAAATAACTAAATAACTAAATAACTAAATAACTAAATAACTAAATAACTAAATAACTAAATAACTAAATAACTAAATAACTAAATAACTAAATAACTAAATAACTAAATAACTAAATAACTAAATAACTAAATAACTAAATAACTAAATAACTAAATAACTAAATAACTAAATAACTAAATAACTAAATAACTAAATAACTAAATAACTAAATAACTAAATAACTAAATAACTAAATAACTAAATAACTAAATAACTAAATAACTAAATAACTAAATAACTAAATAACTAAATAACTAAATAACTAAATAACTAAATAACTAAATAACTAAATAACTAAATAACTAAATAACTAAATAACTAAATAACTAAATAACTAAATAACTAAATAACTAAATAACTAAATAACTAAATAACTAAATAACTAAATAACTAAATAACTAAATAACTAAATAACTAAATAACTAAATAACTAAATAACTAAATAACTAAATAACTAAATAACTAAATAACTAAATAACTAAATAACTAAATAACTAAATAACTAAATAACTAAATAACTAAATAACTAAATAACTAAATAACTAAATAACTAAATAACTAAATAACTAAATAACTAAATAACTAAATAACTAAATAACTAAATAACTAAATAACTAAATAACTAAATAACTAAATAACTAAATAACTAAATAACTAAATAACTAAATAACTAAATAACTAAATAACTAAATAACTAAATAACTAAATAACTAAATAACTAAATAACTAAATAACTAAATAACTAAATAACTAAATAACTAAATAACTAAATAACTAAATAACTAAATAACTAAATAACTAAATAACTAAATAACTAAATAACTAAATAACTAAATAACTAAATAACTAAATAACTAAATAACTAAATAACTAAATAACTAAATAACTAAATAACTAAATAACTAAATAACTAAATAACTAAATAACTAAATAACTAAATAACTAAATAACTAAATAACTAAATAACTAAATAACTAAATAACTAAATAACTAAATAACTAAATAACTAAATAACTAAATAACTAAATAACTAAATAACTAAATAACTAAATAACTAAATAACTAAATAACTAAATAACTAAATAACTAAATAACTAAATAACTAAATAACTAAATAACTAAATAACTAAATAACTAAATAACTAAATAACTAAATAACTAAATAACTAAATAACTAAATAACTAAATAACTAAATAACTAAATAACTAAATAACTAAATAACTAAATAACTAAATAACTAAATAACTAAATAACTAAATAACTAAATAACTAAATAACTAAATAACTAAATAACTAAATAACTAAATAACTAAATAACTAAATAACTAAATAACTAAATAACTAAATAACTAAATAACTAAATAACTAAATAACTAAATAACTAAATAACTAAATAACTAAATAACTAAATAACTAAATAACTAAATAACTAAATAACTAAATAACTAAATAACTAAATAACTAAATAACTAAATAACTAAATAACTAAATAACTAAATAACTAAATAACTAAATAACTAAATAACTAAATAACTAAATAACTAAATAACTAAATAACTAAATAACTAAATAACTAAATAACTAAATAACTAAATAACTAAATAACTAAATAACTAAATAACTAAATAACTAAATAACTAAATAACTAAATAACTAAATAACTAAATAACTAAATAACTAAATAACTAAATAACTAAATAACTAAATAACTAAATAACTAAATAACTAAATAACTAAATAACTAAATAACTAAATAACTAAATAACTAAATAACTAAATAACTAAATAACTAAATAACTAAATAACTAAATATCTAAATAACTAAATAACTCAAATAACTAAATAACTAAATAACTAAATAACTAAATAACTAAATAACTAAATAACTAAATAACTAAATAACTAAATAACTAAAT
>CALUEK010000506.1:0-19371 GCA_944039245.1 Nebria salina | reverse complement strand
AAATAACTAAATAACTAAATAACTAAATAACTAAATAACTAAATAACTAAATAACTAAATAACTAAATAACTAAATAACTAAATAACTAAATAACTAAATAACTAAATAACTAAATAACTAAATAACTAAATAACTAAATAACTAAATAACTAAATAACTAAATAACTAAATAACTAAATAACTAAATAACTAAATAACTAAATAACTAAATAACTAAATAACTAAATAACTAAATAACTAAATAACTAAATAACTAAATAACTAAATAACTAAATAACTAAATAACTAAATAACTAAATAACTAAATAACTAAATAACTAAATAACTAAATAACTAAATAACTAAATAACTAAATAACTAAATAACTAAATAACTAAATAACTAAATAACTAAATAACTAAATAACTAAATAACTAAATAACTAAATAACTAAATAACTAAATAACTAAATAACTAAATAACTAAATAACTAAATAACTAAATAACTAAATAACTAAATAACTAAATAACTAAATAACTAAATAACTAAATAACTAAATAACTAAATAACTAAATAACTAAATAACTAAATAACTAAATAACTAAATAACTAAATAACTAAATAACTAAATAACTAAATAACTAAATAACTAAATAACTAAATAACTAAATAACTAAATAACTAAATAACTAAATAACTAAATAACTAAATAACTAAATAACTAAATAACTAAATAACTAAATAACTAAATAACTAAATAACTAAATAACTAAATAACTAAATAACTAAATAACTAAATAACTAAATAACTAAATAACTAAATAACTAAATAACTAAATAACTAAATAACTAAATAACTAAATAACTAAATAACTAAATAACTAAATAACTAAATAACTAAATAACTAAATAACTAAATAACTAAATAACTAAATAACTAAATAACTAAATAACTAAATAACTAAATAACTAAATAACTAAATAACTAAATAACTAAATAACTAAATAACTAAATAACTAAATAACTAAATAACTAAATAACTAAATAACTAAATAACTAAATAACTAAATAACTAAATAACTAAATAACTAAATAACTAAATAACTAAATAACTAAATAACTAAATAACTAAATAACTAAATAACTAAATAACTAAATAACTAAATAACTAAATAACTAAATAACTAAATAACTAAATAACTAAATAACTAAATAACTAAATAACTAAATAACTAAATAACTAAATAACTAAATAACTAAATAACTAAATAACTAAATAACTAAATAACTAAATAACTAAATAACTAAATAACTAAATAACTAAATAACTAAATAACTAAATAACTAAATAACTAAATAACTAAATAACTAAATAACTAAATAACTAAATAACTAAATAACTAAATAACTAAATAACTAAATAACTAAATAACTAAATAACTAAATAACTAAATAACTAAATAACTAAATAACTAAATAACTAAATAACTAAATAACTAAATAACTAAATAACTAAATAACTAAATAACTAAATAACTAAATAACTAAATAACTAAATAACTAAATAACTAAATAACTAAATAACTAAATAACTAAATAACTAAATAACTAAATAACTAAATAACTAAATAACTAAATAACTAAATAACTAAATAACTAAATAACTAAATAACTAAATAACTAAATAACTAAATAACTAAATAACTAAATAACTAAATAACTAAATAACTAAATAACTAAATAACTAAATAACTAAATAACTAAATAACTAAATAACTAAATAACTAAATAACTAAATAACTAAATAACTAAATAACTAAATAACTAAATAACTAAATAACTAAATAACTAAATAACTAAATAACTAAATAACTAAATAACTAAATAACTAAATAACTAAATAACTAAATAACTAAATAACTAAATAACTAAATAACTAAATAACTAAATAACTAAATAACTAAATAACTAAATAACTAAATAACTAAATAACTAAATAACTAAATAACTAAATAACTAAATAACTAAATAACTAAATAACTAAATAACTAAATAACTAAATAACTAAATAACTAAATAACTAAATAACTAAATAACTAAATAACTAAATAACTAAATAACTAAATAACTAAATAACTAAATAACTAAATAACTAAATAACTAAATAACTAAATAACTAAATAACTAAATAACTAAATAACTAAATAACTAAATAACTAAATAACTAAATAACTAAATAACTAAATAACTAAATAACTAAATAACTAAATAACTAAATAACTAAATAACTAAATAACTAAATAACTAAATAACTAAATAACTAAATAACTAAATAACTAAATAACTAAATAACTAAATAACTAAATAACTAAATAACTAAATAACTAAATAACTAAATAACTAAATAACTAAATAACTAAATAACTAAATAACTAAATAACTAAATAACTAAATAACTAAATAACTAAATAACTAAATAACTAAATAACTAAATAACTAAATAACTAAATAACTAAATAACTAAATAACTAAATAACTAAATAACTAAATAACTAAATAACTAAATAACTAAATAACTAAATAACTAAATAACTAAATAACTAAATAACTAAATAACTAAATAACTAAATAACTAAATAACTAAATAACTAAATAACTAAATAACTAAATAACTAAATAACTAAATAACTAAATAACTAAATAACTAAATAACTAAATAACTAAATAACTAAATAACTAAATAACTAAATAACTAAATAACTAAATAACTAAATAACTAAATAACTAAATAACTAAATAACTAAATAACTAAATAACTAAATAACTAAATAACTAAATAACTAAATAACTAAATAACTAAATAACTAAATAACTAAATAACTAAATAACTAAATAACTAAATAACTAAATAACTAAATAACTAAATAACTAAATAACTAAATAACTAAATAACTAAATAACTAAATAACTAAATAACTAAATAACTAAATAACTAAATAACTAAATAACTAAATAACTAAATAACTAAATAACTAAATAACTAAATAACTAAATAACTAAATAACTAAATAACTAAATAACTAAATAACTAAATAACTAAATAACTAAATAACTAAATAACTAAATAACTAAATAACTAAATAACTAAATAACTAAATAACTAAATAACTAAATAACTAAATAACTAAATAACTAAATAACTAAATAACTAAATAACTAAATAACTAAATAACTAAATAACTAAATAACTAAATAACTAAATAACTAAATAACTAAATAACTAAATAACTAAATAACTAAATAACTAAATAACTAAATAACTAAATAACTAAATAACTAAATAACTAAATAACTAAATAACTAAATAACTAAATAACTAAATAACTAAATAACTAAATAACTAAATAACTAAATAACTAAATAACTAAATAACTAAATAACTAAATAACTAAATAACTAAATAACTAAATAACTAAATAACTAAATAACTAAATAACTAAATAACTAAATAACTAAATAACTAAATAACTAAATAACTAAATAACTAAATAACTAAATAACTAAATAACTAAATAACTAAATAACTAAATAACTAAATAACTAAATAACTAAATAACTAAATAACTAAATAACTAAATAACTAAATAACTAAATAACTAAATAACTAAATAACTAAATAACTAAATAACTAAATAACTAAATAACTAAATAACTAAATAACTAAATAACTAAATAACTAAATAACTAAATAACTAAATAACTAAATAACTAAATAACTAAATAACTAAATAACTAAATAACTAAATAACTAAATAACTAAATAACTAAATAACTAAATAACTAAATAACTAAATAACTAAATAACTAAATAACTAAATAACTAAATAACTAAATAACTAAATAACTAAATAACTAAATAACTAAATAACTAAATAACTAAATAACTAAATAACTAAATAACTAAATAACTAAATAACTAAATAACTAAATAACTAAATAACTCTAACTAAATAACTAAATAACTAAATAACTAAATAACTAAATAACTAAATAACTAAATAACTAAATAACTAAATAACTAAATAACTAAATAACTAAATAACTAAATAACTAAATAACTAAATAACTAAATAACTAAATAACTAAATAACTAAATAACTAAATAACTAAATAACTAAATAACTAAATAACTAAATAACTAAATAACTAAATAACTAAATAACTAAATAACTAAATAACTAAATAACTAAATAACTAAATAACTAAATAACTAAATAACTAAATAACTAAATAACTAAATAACTAAATAACTAAATAACTAAATAACTAAATAACTAAATAACTAAATAACTAAATAACTAAATAACTAAATAACTAAATAACTAAATAACTAAATAACTAAATAACTAAATAACTAAATAACTAAATAACTAAATAACTAAATAACTAAATAACTAAATAACTAAATAACTAAATAACTAAATAACTAAATAACTAAATAACTAAATAACTAAATAACTAAATAACTAAATAACTAAATAACTAAATAACTAAATAACTAAATAACTAAATAACTAAATAACTAAATAACTAAATAACTAAATAACTAAATAACTAAATAACTAAATAACTAAATAACTAAATAACTAAATAACTAAATAACTAAATAACTAAATAACTAAATAACTAAATAACTAAATAACTAAATAACTAAATAACTAAATAACTAAATAACTAAATAACTAAATAACTAAATAACTAAATAACTAAATAACTAAATAACTAAATAACTAAATAACTAAATAACTAAATAACTAAATAACTAAATAACTAAATAACTAAATAACTAAATAACTAAATAACTAAATAACTAAATAACTAAATAACTAAATAACTAAATAACTAAATAACTAAATAACTAAATAACTAAATAACTAAATAACTAAATAACTAAATAACTAAATAACTAAATAACTAAATAACTAAATAACTAAATAACTAAATAACTAAATAACTAAATAACTAAATAACTAAATAACTAAATAACTAAATAACTAAATAACTAAATAACTAAATAACTAAATAACTAAATAACTAAATAACTAAATAACTAAATAACTAAATAACTAAATAACTAAATAACTAAATAACTAAATAACTAAATAACTAAATAACTAAATAACTAAATAACTAAATAACTAAATAACTAAATAACTAAATAACTAAATAACTAAATAACTAAATAACTAAATAACTAAATAACTAAATAACTAAATAACTAAATAACTAAATAACTAAATAACTAAATAACTAAATAACTAAATAACTAAATAACTAAATAACTAAATAACTAAATAACTAAATAACTAAATAACTAAATAACTAAATAACTAAATAACTAAATAACTAAATAACTAAATAACTAAATAACTAAATAACTAAATAACTAAATAACTAAATAACTAAATAACTAAATAACTAAATAACTAAATAACTAAATAACTAAATAACTAAATAACTAAATAACTAAATAACTAAATAACTAAATAACTAAATAACTAAATAACTAAATAACTAAATAACTAAATAACTAAATAACTAAATAACTAAATAACTAAATAACTAAATAACTAAATAACTAAATAACTAAATAACTAAATAACTAAATAACTAAATAACTAAATAACTAAATAACTAAATAACTAAATAACTAAATAACTAAATAACTAAATAACTAAATAACTAAATAACTAAATAACTAAATAACTAAATAACTAAATAACTAAATAACTAAATAACTAAATAACTAAATAACTAAATAACTAAATAACTAAATAACTAAATAACTAAATAACTAAATAACTAAATAACTAAATAACTAAATAACTAAATAACTAAATAACTAAATAACTAAATAACTAAATAACTAAATAACTAAATAACTAAATAACTAAATAACTAAATAACTAAATAACTAAATAACTAAATAACTAAATAACTAAATAACTAAATAACTAAATAACTAAATAACTAAATAACTAAATAACTAAATAACTAAATAACTAAATAACTAAATAACTAAATAACTAAATAACTAAATAACTAAATAACTAAATAACTAAATAACTAAATAACTAAATAACTAAATAACTAAATAACTAAATAACTAAATAACTAAATAACTAAATAACTAAATAACTAAATAACTAAATAACTAAATAACTAAATAACTAAATAACTAAATAACTAAATAACTAAATAACTAAATAACTAAATAACTAAATAACTAAATAACTAAATAACTAAATAACTAAATAACTAAATAACTAAATAACTAAATAACTAAATAACTAAATAACTAAATAACTAAATAACTAAATAACTAAATAACTAAATAACTAAATAACTAAATAACTAAATAACTAAATAACTAAATAACTAAATAACTAAATAACTAAATAACTAAATAACTAAATAACTAAATAACTAAATAACTAAATAACTAAATAACTAAATAACTAAATAACTAAATAACTAAATAACTAAATAACTAAATAACTAAATAACTAAATAACTAAATAACTAAATAACTAAATAACTAAATAACTAAATAACTAAATAACTAAATAACTAAATAACTAAATAACTAAATAACTAAATAACTAAATAACTAAATAACTAAATAACTAAATAACTAAATAACTAAATAACTAAATAACTAAATAACTAAATAACTAAATAACTAAATAACTAAATAACTAAATAACTAAATAACTAAATAACTAAATAACTAAATAACTAAATAACTAAATAACTAAATAACTAAATAACTAAATAACTAAATAACTAAATAACTAAATAACTAAATAACTAAATAACTAAATAACTAAATAACTAAATAACTAAATAACTAAATAACTAAATAACTAAATAACTAAATAACTAAATAACTAAATAACTAAATAACTAAATAACTAAATAACTAAATAACTAAATAACTAAATAACTAAATAACTAAATAACTAAATAACTAAATAACTAAATAACTAAATAACTAAATAACTAAATAACTAAATAACTAAATAACTAAATAACTAAATAACTAAATAACTAAATAACTAAATAACTAAATAACTAAATAACTAAATAACTAAATAACTAAATAACTAAATAACTAAATAACTAAATAACTAAATAACTAAATAACTAAATAACTAAATAACTAAATAACTAAATAACTAAATAACTAAATAACTAAATAACTAAATAACTAAATAACTAAATAACTAAATAACTAAATAACTAAATAACTAAATAACTAAATAACTAAATAACTAAATAACTAAATAACTAAATAACTAAATAACTAAATAACTAAATAACTAAATAACTAAATAACTAAATAACTAAATAACTAAATAACTAAATAACTAAATAACTAAATAACTAAATAACTAAATAACTAAATAACTAAATAACTAAATAACTAAATAACTAAATAACTAAATAACTAAATAACTAAATAACTAAATAACTAAATAACTAAATAACTAAATAACTAAATAACTAAATAACTAAATAACTAAATAACTAAATAACTAAATAACTAAATAACTAAATAACTAAATAACTAAATAACTAAATAACTAAATAACTAAATAACTAAATAACTAAATAACTAAATAACTAAATAACTAAATAACTAAATAACTAAATAACTAAATAACTAAATAACTAAATAACTAAATAACTAAATAACTAAATAACTAAATAACTAAATAACTAAATAACTAAATAACTAAATAACTAAATAACTAAATAACTAAATAACTAAATAACTAAATAACTAAATAACTAAATAACTAAATAACTAAATAACTAAATAACTAAATAACTAAATAACTAAATAACTAAATAACTAAATAACTAAATAACTAAATAACTAAATAACTAAATAACTAAATAACTAAATAACTAAATAACTAAATAACTAAATAACTAAATAACTAAATAACTAAATAACTAAATAACTAAATAACTAAATAACTAAATAACTAAATAACTAAATAACTAAATAACTAAATAACTAAATAACTAAATAACTAAATAACTAAATAACTAAATAACTAAATAACTAAATAACTAAATAACTAAATAACTAAATAACTAAATAACTAAATAACTAAATAACTAAATAACTAAATAACTAAATAACTAAATAACTAAATAACTAAATAACTAAATAACTAAATAACTAAATAACTAAATAACTAAATAACTAAATAACTAAATAACTAAATAACTAAATAACTAAATAACTAAATAACTAAATAACTAAATAACTAAATAACTAAATAACTAAATAACTAAATAACTAAATAACTAAATAACTAAATAACTAAATAACTAAATAACTAAATAACTAAATAACTAAATAACTAAATAACTAAATAACTAAATAACTAAATAACTAAATAACTAAATAACTAAATAACTAAATAACTAAATAACTAAATAACTAAATAACTAAATAACTAAATAACTAAATAACTAAATAACTAAATAACTAAATAACTAAATAACTAAATAACTAAATAACTAAATAACTAAATAACTAAATAACTAAATAACTAAATAACTAAATAACTAAATAACTAAATAACTAAATAACTAAATAACTAAATAACTAAATAACTAAATAACTAAATAACTAAATAACTAAATAACTAAATAACTAAATAACTAAATAACTAAATAACTAAATAACTAAATAACTAAATAACTAAATAACTAAATAACTAAATAACTAAATAACTAAATAACTAAATAACTAAATAACTAAATAACTAAATAACTAAATAACTAAATAACTAAATAACTAAATAACTAAATAACTAAATAACTAAATAACTAAATAACTAAATAACTAAATAACTAAATAACTAAATAACTAAATAACTAAATAACTAAATAACTAAATAACTAAATAACTAAATAACTAAATAACTAAATAACTAAATAACTAAATAACTAAATAACTAAATAACTAAATAACTAAATAACTAAATAACTAAATAACTAAATAACTAAATAACTAAATAACTAAATAACTAAATAACTAAATAACTAAATAACTAAATAACTAAATAACTAAATAACTAAATAACTAAATAACTAAATAACTAAATAACTAAATAACTAAATAACTAAATAACTAAATAACTAAATAACTAAATAACTAAATAACTAAATAACTAAATAACTAAATAACTAAATAACTAAATAACTAAATAACTAAATAACTAAATAACTAAATAACTAAATAACTAAATAACTAAATAACTAAATAACTAAATAACTAAATAACTAAATAACTAAATAACTAAATAACTAAATAACTAAATAACTAAATAACTAAATAACTAAATAACTAAATAACTAAATAACTAAATAACTAAATAACTAAATAACTAAATAACTAAATAACTAAATAACTAAATAACTAAATAACTAAATAACTAAATAACTAAATAACTAAATAACTAAATAACTAAATAACTAAATAACTAAATAACTAAATAACTAAATAACTAAATAACTAAATAACTAAATAACTAAATAACTAAATAACTAAATAACTAAATAACTAAATAACTAAATAACTAAATAACTAAATAACTAAATAACTAAATAACTAAATAACTAAATAACTAAATAACTAAATAACTAAATAACTAAATAACTAAATAACTAAATAACTAAATAACTAAATAACTAAATAACTAAATAACTAAATAACTAAATAACTAAATAACTAAATAACTAAATAACTAAATAACTAAATAACTAAATAACTAAATAACTAAATAACTAAATAACTAAATAACTAAATAACTAAATAACTAAATAACTAAATAACTAAATAACTAAATAACTAAATAACTAAATAACTAAATAACTAAATAACTAAATAACTAAATAACTAAATAACTAAATAACTAAATAACTAAATAACTAAATAACTAAATAACTAAATAACTAAATAACTAAATAACTAAATAACTAAATAACTAAATAACTAAATAACTAAATAACTAAATAACTAAATAACTAAATAACTAAATAACTAAATAACTAAATAACTAAATAACTAAATAACTAAATAACTAAATAACTAAATAACTAAATAACTAAATAACTAAATAACTAAATAACTAAATAACTAAATAACTAAATAACTAAATAACTAAATAACTAAATAACTAAATAACTAAATAACTAAATAACTAAATAACTAAATAACTAAATAACTAAATAACTAAATAACTAAATAACTAAATAACTAAATAACTAAATAACTAAATAACTAAATAACTAAATAACTAAATAACTAAATAACTAAATAACTAAATAACTAAATAACTAAATAACTAAATAACTAAATAACTAAATAACTAAATAACTAAATAACTAAATAACTAAATAACTAAATAACTAAATAACTAAATAACTAAATAACTAAATAACTAAATAACTAAATAACTAAATAACTAAATAACTAAATAACTAAATAACTAAATAACTAAATAACTAAATAACTAAATAACTAAATAACTAAATAACTAAATAACTAAATAACTAAATAACTAAATAACTAAATAACTAAATAACTAAATAACTAAATAACTAAATAACTAAATAACTAAATAACTAAATAACTAAATAACTAAATAACTAAATAACTAAATAACTAAATAACTAAATAACTAAATAACTAAATAACTAAATAACTAAATAACTAAATAACTAAATAACTAAATAACTAAATAACTAAATAACTAAATAACTAAATAACTAAATAACTAAATAACTAAATAACTAAATAACTAAATAACTAAATAACTAAATAACTAAATAACTAAATAACTAAATAACTAAATAACTAAATAACTAAATAACTAAATAACTAAATAACTAAATAACTAAATAACTAAATAACTAAATAACTAAATAACTAAATAACTAAATAACTAAATAACTAAATAACTAAATAACTAAATAACTAAATAACTAAATAACTAAATAACTAAATAACTAAATAACTAAATAACTAAATAACTAAATAACTAAATAACTAAATAACTAAATAACTAAATAACTAAATAACTAAATAACTAAATAACTAAATAACTAAATAACTAAATAACTAAATAACTAAATAACTAAATAACTAAATAACTAAATAACTAAATAACTAAATAACTAAATAACTAAATAACTAAATAACTAAATAACTAAATAACTAAATAACTAAATAACTAAATAACTAAATAACTAAATAACTAAATAACTAAATAACTAAATAACTAAATAACTAAATAACTAAATAACTAAATAACTAAATAACTAAATAACTAAATAACTAAATAACTAAATAACTAAATAACTAAATAACTAAATAACTAAATAACTAAATAACTAAATAACTAAATAACTAAATAACTAAATAACTAAATAACTAAATAACTAAATAACTAAATAACTAAATAACTAAATAACTAAATAACTAAATAACTAAATAACTAAATAACTAAATAACTAAATAACTAAATAACTAAATAACTAAATAACTAAATAACTAAATAACTAAATAACTAAATAACTAAATAACTAAATAACTAAATAACTAAATAACTAAATAACTAAATAACTAAATAACTAAATAACTAAATAACTAAATAACTAAATAACTAAATAACTAAATAACTAAATAACTAAATAACTAAATAACTAAATAACTAAATAACTAAATAACTAAATAACTAAATAACTAAATAACTAAATAACTAAATAACTAAATAACTAAATAACTAAATAACTAAATAACTAAATAACTAAATAACTAAATAACTAAATAACTAAATAACTAAATAACTAAATAACTAAATAACTAAATAACTAAATAACTAAATAACTAAATAACTAAATAACTAAATAACTAAATAACTAAATAACTAAATAACTAAATAACTAAATAACTAAATAACTAAATAACTAAATAACTAAATAACTAAATAACTAAATAACTAAATAACTAAATAACTAAATAACTAAATAACTAAATAACTAAATAACTAAATAACTAAATAACTAAATAACTAAATAACTAAATAACTAAATAACTAAATAACTAAATAACTAAATAACTAAATAACTAAATAACTAAATAACTAAATAACTAAATAACTAAATAACTAAATAACTAAATAACTAAATAACTAAATAACTAAATAACTAAATAACTAAATAACTAAATAACTAAATAACTAAATAACTAAATAACTAAATAACTAAATAACTAAATAACTAAATAACTAAATAACTAAATAACTAAATAACTAAATAACTAAATAACTAAATAACTAAATAACTAAATAACTAAATAACTAAATAACTAAATAACTAAATAACTAAATAACTAAATAACTAAATAACTAAATAACTAAATAACTAAATAACTAAATAACTAAATAACTAAATAACTAAATAACTAAATAACTAAATAACTAAATAACTAAATAACTAAATAACTAAATAACTAAATAACTAAATAACTAAATAACTAAATAACTAAATAACTAAATAACTAAATAACTAAATAACTAAATAACTAAATAACTAAATAACTAAATAACTAAATAACTAAATAACTAAATAACTAAATAACTAAATAACTAAATAACTAAATAACTAAATAACTAAATAACTAAATAACTAAATAACTAAATAACTAAATAACTAAATAACTAAATAACTAAATAACTAAATAACTAAATAACTAAATAACTAAATAACTAAATAACTAAATAACTAAATAACTAAATAACTAAATAACTAAATAACTAAATAACTAAATAACTAAATAACTAAATAACTAAATAACTAAATAACTAAATAACTAAATAACTAAATAACTAAATAACTAAATAACTAAATAACTAAATAACTAAATAACTAAATAACTAAATAACTAAATAACTAAATAACTAAATAACTAAATAACTAAATAACTAAATAACTAAATAACTAAATAACTAAATAACTAAATAACTAAATAACTAAATAACTAAATAACTAAATAACTAAATAACTAAATAACTAAATAACTAAATAACTAAATAACTAAATAACTAAATAACTAAATAACTAAATAACTAAATAACTAAATAACTAAATAACTAAATAACTAAATAACTAAATAACTAAATAACTAAATAACTAAATAACTAAATAACTAAATAACTAAATAACTAAATAACTAAATAACTAAATAACTAAATAACTAAATAACTAAATAACTAAATAACTAAATAACTAAATAACTAAATAACTAAATAACTAAATAACTAAATAACTAAATAACTAAATAACTAAATAACTAAATAACTAAATAACTAAATAACTAAATAACTAAATAACTAAATAACTAAATAACTAAATAACTAAATAACTAAATAACTAAATAACTAAATAACTAAATAACTAAATAACTAAATAACTAAATAACTAAATAACTAAATAACTAAATAACTAAATAACTAAATAACTAAATAACTAAATAACTAAATAACTAAATAACTAAATAACTAAATAACTAAATAACTAAATAACTAAATAACTAAATAACTAAATAACTAAATAACTAAATAACTAAATAACTAAATAACTAAATAACTAAATAACTAAATAACTAAATAACTAAATAACTAAATAACTAAATAACTAAATAACTAAATAACTAAATAACTAAATAACTAAATAACTAAATAACTAAATAACTAAATAACTAAATAACTAAATAACTAAATAACTAAATAACTAAATAACTAAATAACTAAATAACTAAATAACTAAATAACTAAATAACTAAATAACTAAATAACTAAATAACTAAATAACTAAATAACTAAATAACTAAATAACTAAATAACTAAATAACTAAATAACTAAATAACTAAATAACTAAATAACTAAATAACTAAATAACTAAATAACTAAATAACTAAATAACTAAATAACTAAATAACTAAATAACTAAATAACTAAATAACTAAATAACTAAATAACTAAATAACTAAATAACTAAATAACTAAATAACTAAATAACTAAATAACTAAATAACTAAATAACTAAATAACTAAATAACTAAATAACTAAATAACTAAATAACTAAATAACTAAATAACTAAATAACTAAATAACTAAATAACTAAATAACTAAATAACTAAATAACTAAATAACTAAATAACTAAATAACTAAATAACTAAATAACTAAATAACTAAATAACTAAATAACTAAATAACTAAATAACTAAATAACTAAATAACTAAATAACTAAATAACTAAATAACTAAATAACTAAATAACTAAATAACTAAATAACTAAATAACTAAATAACTAAATAACTAAATAACTAAATAACTAAATAACTAAATAACTAAATAACTAAATAACTAAATAACTAAATAACTAAATAACTAAATAACTAAATAACTAAATAACTAAATAACTAAATAACTAAATAACTAAATAACTAAATAACTAAATAACTAAATAACTAAATAACTAAATAACTAAATAACTAAATAACTAAATAACTAAATAACTAAATAACTAAATAACTAAATAACTAAATAACTAAATAACTAAATAACTAAATAACTAAATAACTAAATAACTAAATAACTAAATAACTAAATAACTAAATAACTAAATAACTAAATAACTAAATAACTAAATAACTAAATAACTAAATAACTAAATAACTAAATAACTAAATAACTAAATAACTAAATAACTAAATAACTAAATAACTAAATAACTAAATAACTAAATAACTAAATAACTAAATAACTAAATAACTAAATAACTAAATAACTAAATAACTAAATAACTAAATAACTAAATAACTAAATAACTAAATAACTAAATAACTAAATAACTAAATAACTAAATAACTAAATAACTAAATAACTAAATAACTAAATAACTAAATAACTAAATAACTAAATAACTAAATAACTAAATAACTAAATAACTAAATAACTAAATAACTAAATAACTAAATAACTAAATAACTAAATAACTAAATAACTAAATAACTAAATAACTAAATAACTAAATAACTAAATAACTAAATAACTAAATAACTAAATAACTAAATAACTAAATAACTAAATAACTAAATAACTAAATAACTAAATAACTAAATAACTAAATAACTAAATAACTAAATAACTAAATAACTAAATAACTAAATAACTAAATAACTAAATAACTAAATAACTAAATAACTAAATAACTAAATAACTAAATAACTAAATAACTAAATAACTAAATAACTAAATAACTAAATAACTAAATAACTAAATAACTAAATAACTAAATAACTAAATAACTAAATAACTAAATAACTAAATAACTAAATAACTAAATAACTAAATAACTAAATAACTAAATAACTAAATAACTAAATAACTAAATAACTAAATAACTAAATAACTAAATAACTAAATAACTAAATAACTAAATAACTAAATAACTAAATAACTAAATAACTAAATAACTAAATAACTAAATAACTAAATAACTAAATAACTAAATAACTAAATAACTAAATAACTAAATAACTAAATAACTAAATAACTAAATAACTAAATAACTAAATAACTAAATAACTAAATAACTAAATAACTAAATAACTAAATAACTAAATAACTAAATAACTAAATAACTAAATAACTAAATAACTAAATAACTAAATAACTAAATAACTAAATAACTAAATAACTAAATAACTAAATAACTAAATAACTAAATAACTAAATAACTAAATAACTAAATAACTAAATAACTAAATAACTAAATAACTAAATAACTAAATAACTAAATAACTAAATAACTAAATAACTAAATAACTAAATAACTAAATAACTAAATAACTAAATAACTAAATAACTAAATAACTAAATAACTAAATAACTAAATAACTAAATAACTAAATAACTAAATAACTAAATAACTAAATAACTAAATAACTAAATAACTAAATAACTAAATAACTAAATAACTAAATAACTAAATAACTAAATAACTAAATAACTAAATAACTAAATAACTAAATAACTAAATAACTAAATAACTAAATAACTAAATAACTAAATAACTAAATAACTAAATAACTAAATAACTAAATAACTAAATAACTAAATAACTAAATAACTAAATAACTAAATAACTAAATAACTAAATAACTAAATAACTAAATAACTAAATAACTAAATAACTAAATAACTAAATAACTAAATAACTAAATAACTAAATAACTAAATAACTAAATAACTAAATAACTAAATAACTAAATAACTAAATAACTAAATAACTAAATAACTAAATAACTAAATAACTAAATAACTAAATAACTAAATAACTAAATAACTAAATAACTAAATAACTAAATAACTAAATAACTAAATAACTAAATAACTAAATAACTAAATAACTAAATAACTAAATAACTAAATAACTAAATAACTAAATAACTAAATAACTAAATAACTAAATAACTAAATAACTAAATAACTAAATAACTAAATAACTAAATAACTAAATAACTAAATAACTAAATAACTAAATAACTAAATAACTAAATAACTAAATAACTAAATAACTAAATAACTAAATAACTAAATAACTAAATAACTAAATAACTAAATAACTAAATAACTAAATAACTAAATAACTAAATAACTAAATAACTAAATAACTAAATAACTAAATAACTAAATAACTAAATAACTAAATAACTAAATAACTAAATAACTAAATAACTAAATAACTAAATAACTAAATAACTAAATAACTAAATAACTAAATAACTAAATAACTAAATAACTAAATAACTAAATAACTAAATAACTAAATAACTAAATAACTAAATAACTAAATAACTAAATAACTAAATAACTAAATAACTAAATAACTAAATAACTAAATAACTAAATAACTAAATAACTAAATAACTAAATAACTAAATAACTAAATAACTAAATAACTAAATAACTAAATAACTAAATAACTAAATAACTAAATAACTAAATAACTAAATAACTAAATAACTAAATAACTAAATAACTAAATAACTAAATAACTAAATAACTAAATAACTAAATAACTAAATAACTAAATAACTAAATAACTAAATAACTAAATAACTAAATAACTAAATAACTAAATAACTAAATAACTAAATAACTAAATAACTAAATAACTAAATAACTAAATAACTAAATAACTAAATAACTAAATAACTAAATAACTAAATAACTAAATAACTAAATAACTAAATAACTAAATAACTAAATAACTAAATAACTAAATAACTAAATAACTAAATAACTAAATAACTAAATAACTAAATAACTAAATAACTAAATAACTAAATAACTAAATAACTAAATAACTAAATAACTAAATAACTAAATAACTAAATAACTAAATAACTAAATAACTAAATAACTAAATAACTAAATAACTAAATAACTAAATAACTAAATAACTAAATAACTAAATAACTAAATAACTAAATAACTAAATAACTAAATAACTAAATAACTAAATAACTAAATAACTAAATAACTAAATAACTAAATAACTAAATAACTAAATAACTAAATAACTAAATAACTAAATAACTAAATAACTAAATAACTAAATAACTAAATAACTAAATAACTAAATAACTAAATAACTAAATAACTAAATAACTAAATAACTAAATAACTAAATAACTAAATAACTAAATAACTAAATAACTAAATAACTAAATAACTAAATAACTAAATAACTAAATAACTAAATAACTAAATAACTAAATAACTAAATAACTAAATAACTAAATAACTAAATAACTAAATAACTAAATAACTAAATAACTAAATAACTAAATAACTAAATAACTAAATAACTAAATAACTAAATAACTAAATAACTAAATAACTAAATAACTAAATAACTAAATAACTAAATAACTAAATAACTAAATAACTAAATAACTAAATAACTAAATAACTAAATAACTAAATAACTAAATAACTAAATAACTAAATAACTAAATAACTAAATAACTAAATAACTAAATAACTAAATAACTAAATAACTAAATAACTAAATAACTAAATAACTAAATAACTAAATAACTAAATAACTAAATAACTAAATAACTAAATAACTAAATAACTAAATAACTAAATAACTAAATAACTAAATAACTAAATAACTAAATAACTAAATAACTAAATAACTAAATAACTAAATAACTAAATAACTAAATAACTAAATAACTAAATAACTAAATAACTAAATAACTAAATAACTAAATAACTAAATAACTAAATAACTAAATAACTAAATAACTAAATAACTAAATAACTAAATAACTAAATAACTAAATAACTAAATAACTAAATAACTAAATAACTAAATAACTAAATAACTAAATAACTAAATAACTAAATAACTAAATAACTAAATAACTAAATAACTAAATAACTAAATAACTAAATAACTAAATAACTAAATAACTAAATAACTAAATAACTAAATAACTAAATAACTAAATAACTAAATAACTAAATAACTAAATAACTAAATAACTAAATAACTAAATAACTAAATAACTAAATAACTAAATAACTAAATAACTAAATAACTAAATAACTAAATAACTAAATAACTAAATAACTAAATAACTAAATAACTAAATAACTAAATAACTAAATAACTAAATAACTAAATAACTAAATAACTAAATAACTAAATAACTAAATAACTAAATAACTAAATAACTAAATAACTAAATAACTAAATAACTAAATAACTAAATAACTAAATAACTAAATAACTAAATAACTAAATAACTAAATAACTAAATAACTAAATAACTAAATAACTAAATAACTAAATAACTAAATAACTAAATAACTAAATAACTAAATAACTAAATAACTAAATAACTAAATAACTAAATAACTAAATAACTAAATAACTAAATAACTAAATAACTAAATAACTAAATAACTAAATAACTAAATAACTAAATAACTAAATAACTAAATAACTAAATAACTAAATAACTAAATAACTAAATAACTAAATAACTAAATAACTAAATAACTAAATAACTAAATAACTAAATAACTAAATAACTAAATAACTAAATAACTAAATAACTAAATAACTAAATAACTAAATAACTAAATAACTAAATAACTAAATAACTAAATAACTAAATAACTAAATAACTAAATAACTAAATAACTAAATA
>CALUEK010000505.1:0-19552 GCA_944039245.1 Nebria salina | reverse complement strand
TTCACAAATATATGTCGAACCAAATAAAACAAGGTATTTTTGAACATAGAAAGCACTCAATTCATTTGAGTGAAAATTTTCTTTTAATATATTATTTGATTGTAAGTCAATTAGTTCTAGTTGAATTTCAATAGGGGCTTCTTGCACATCGAAATTGAAAGGTTGGCTAATTAATGATAAAGGTTTTTCAATAGCTTTGAAATCTTGAAATCTTCTTTGGAATTCAGAATGCAGGTCTTGTGTTATTGCACTATATTTAAAAAAATCTGTATTTTTCAATGATTCTCGCCGTGCTTGCAATGAGGGGAAATGATTTAATAATTTATTATTAAAGTTTTCAGCAAATAAATTTAGTTTTGTCATAAATGCTTTGACGTTTGAGTGCATATTGAAAGCGAATTGTTTTTTCCCTTGTAGATTTATATTTAGTTCATTCAAATATTTTACGATATCTACTGAAAATGAGAAATCGTTTAGCCAAGCTCTATTTTGCAATTCAGGAAAATCATGTAGTTTTTCTTTTATCGACAAGAAGGATACTATTTCATCAAGCAAATATTGAAATCTGTCCAAAACTTTACCAATGCTAAGCCATCTCACTTCAGTGTAATAAGGAATTTCATAGAAGTCACATTCAATTTCTTTTAAAAATTCAACAAACTGTCGATGGTTTACAGCACGTCCTCGAATAAAATTCACAACTTTGGTCACAACAGTAACTACGTGATTCAATTTTAAAACCTTTCTGCATAGCACTTCTTGATGAATAATGCAGTGCAAAAATAATATATCGTGTTCTGGTTGTAACTCTTTTACTTTGTCGCGAATTCGTTTAAGTAAGCCTACATTTTTCCCTGTTAAACTAGGACAACCATCCGTAGTGACGCTTACTATTTTATTCCAAGTTAAACTTACTTTAACTAAACACTCTTCAAGAGCGAGAAAGAAGTCTTCACCAGTAGTTGTATCTTTCATTGGATGCACACTAAGAAGTTCCTCGCTAATTTCGCATTTCTTGTTAATGCCGCGAATAAATATTAATAATTGACTTGTATCAGTAATATCGCAGGACTCATCTAAAGTCAGAGAACAATAGGTAAAATCAGCAATTTTTGTTCTTAGCTGGTCAAGTAAGTTTCCTGAAATATTTTCAATCCGTCGTACTATTGTTCTTCTTGAAAGGCTTACATTTTCAAAAATATGTTTCTTTTCAGGACAACATATCTCCGACACTTGTACCATGCAACAAATTCTGCTTCAGAAAACGGCTTACATAACTTAGCAATTTTGTGTGCGACAACATAACTTGCTTTTGTGGTAGATTTCTCTATATTACTTTGTTCGGTAAAAATATTTTGTTGCTTATTCAAGTTTTTTGCTAAGTTTTCTGCTACAGTTTGAAGTTCTATTAAAGAATGTGATGCATATTTTGGATGTTTTGTTGTAAAGTGCCTGTTTAAATTGTATTCTTTAAAAACAGCAATTGTTTCCTGACAAACTAAGCAAATTGCTTTCTTATTTATGTTTGTAAAAAGATATTTTACCGTCCAAGCTTCATTGAAGTTTCTGCATTCCAAATCAACTTTTCTTTTTTTAGATTGACTCATTTTACAAAGGTCTACAAACCTATAATTTAATTAATACAATAAAATAAAACCAATGTTTTAAAATTTTACTTACAAAAAGTCCACTTTTTCAATTTTATATTTGCAAACTAATATTAGACTCGAACAAAAAAGAGTATGCGATCAGTACTAAATCAAAATTAACAATACACGTGGTGCGACCTGTCGTCCCTCGAAAAGTGAGAGGAGTGCAGCATATGCAGTCCTCACAGGCATTTCGAACCTAGCGCGATCTCCTTTGTGTTCGACGAAAAAACCGCCCTGAGAGCGATGGTCGCGAGCGACCCGTGTGAAACACACGAGGATTGTTTCAAGCTCGCGACATCGTCCACACTAGTGTAGTTAGCCGACCGCCCATTTTATTAAGACTATTATATATACAGTACGCACACTAATAATGCTGATGTCACAAAATCTCATAAAAGAGTTTAAAAAAATTTATGTGCGGAATTTTTCAACGGGCCGGATAAAATTAGCAAAAGGGCCGGATCAGGCCCGCGGGCCGGCTTTTGCCCACCCCTGTTCTAGAGTATAGTCTTTAAGGGAGAATACTGCTTTGGACGCCCAAAAACAAGGAGTATCTTTGACGAGGTACATCTGAAGAACTAAAAGTTACAAAGACTTGGGGACTTAAAAGATGAAAATATCAGAATTTTTACTTTTGAGAACATTTATTTTTATAAAAAAATGTTTCGCGGTGCGCCCGTCAGGTGGCGCCAAAGTAGCCTCTGCGCGCCATGAAAACAATTTTTGCGTGCACGAGAACGCGAAAACGGTAACTCGTGGAACAAAATCGATTAGGATCAACATTAAATTTAGCACCGTAATATCGTATCCGAATTTTGAATTTCGCATTTTAAAAAGAATGGCGGCTGCTTGAACCTTGCGGTACGAATTTGACGCAAAAATCGAGCATAAAAGTGGTTCCTAAGCAAAATTTAGAAGTAAATTCAAAAATGCCGTACGATATTACGGTGCTTTTTTAAATTGCGCGTAAATGACACAAAAAATGACGCGAATCCGATGAAAATTGTGGGAGATACCGTGCACGCAAATTTGAAATATACTGTTTCGAGATAATCGCGTTTAAAGTTTTGACAAGTCAAATCTCATGCATATTTTGCATTTAGCTTCAATATGCGATTCTAGAAAATTGGCTATTTCACATTGAATAAAAGTCCGGTTTGGGTTCCAACATACAAAATTATATTCTACACATTCCGAAGTATCTTTTAGGCGCAAAAAAAAAATTCGAATTTTTGAAACGGCCAAAGCAGTATTCCCCCTTACCTTCGTAAATTACACTGCCGCGACCTCCAAATTCATACACAACGATTCTGTATTGCATATAAGAACGTTGAAATTTTTCAAGTTCGGGAATACTCGCACCACCTAGAGGAATATTTACACCGGCATTAAACATTAATCTTCGCGCTTTAGCCAGCTGAATATTATCGCGATCCGCAGCATGGGTTTTTGTCTACTCATGCTTAAGCGACCACTAAAGCTCGCACTAAACAAAGATTATCTTCATTATCAATCTTCACAATTCCATACTTTGCACAATTGCATACTTTGTTGTAACCCTGACACCTAGGCATTGAAACATGTGTGAGCGTGATTTTGAGAGCGCTGTCAGAAAATACTGCTGCGTTACTTTGCAGAATATTATTAATCATCTCCCAGATTACGTCGATATGGAATTGGTCGGTACGACGAAATCTTATCCATGCGGGTCCCGTATCTGAACGCGGAGTACATATGCGTAGTCCTACAAAATCAGAGGATGTTATAGAGTTTATTATGTAGTCCACGAGAGCCGTCATGCAATCTTTAAACCATGCAATTGGATTCTGGTTAGCGGGAGGGTCTCTCGTCTTAATGATCAGTCGTCGACCTGTGATGTTAAATCTTTTAACAACATTTTCAACACCAGAAATTATAGCGAATCGCGGTTGACCGTTTCCCTTTTGCACTACGGGTGTAATTTGATGTTGCGTTGTAGTTTGTAAAATAGTATCACACATTTGAAGAACGTCAACGTAACCTGTAAAATTTAATTCAGCGTTACATTAAAAGATTATGTTGCGCTTATCAACGTTACAAAATCAGGAATAGAATTTGGAGTCGCAGATAAGTATATTGCATATTTTAAATAAAGCATTATAATCGTTGTCATTAAATTCAATAATTTCATCCATTGAATTATTGGGAATTAATTCTGCTTCATTTATCTGTAACAAGTCATACGGCTGATACGAGTGTTATAATGTATATTATTGAAATTTTTATTAATAACTGTACTCGTTATTACCTGTATAGGACGGGAGGCTGAATCAGTGGAAGTAGATTGAACCATTTCGTCTTCTTTTTTCTTCAGAGCTTGCAACATATCACAACAAATTTTAATTAAACTGTCGTAATTTTCACTCTCTGCTATTTTAACTGCATCATCAACATTCAACTGCACGTTATTATCTTCAATATTGAAAGCCATTTTCACAATAATGTAAATTCAATGAACTCAAGACATAAACTAAATAAAATTGTGTTGTAACCCCTTATTTAAACCAATATCCAAAACGGTAACTTATTTCCTAAACAACTTCCTCTATTCATTACTAAGTAACATTAGCAGCAAGGACAATACAACAGTCGTCTCAAAAAGATGACACGTGTTGTAAGACGACTTCTTATAGCATAATTGTATAATAAAAGTTTGGGATTCACTACTATCCCAAAAATCTTGAGTATATACTGGTAATTGTTAAATGAATTATAATCATTTCTTGCATTTGTAAGTTTCTATTTTAAAAATAACTTTAACGAGCAGAAATACGTTTGAAAAGGTAAATTCTAAAATAATAATGTTGGAAATAATTTTCAATCTTTACTTATGGAATTCCAATTGAATTTACATATATTTTAATATACAATATCATGTAATAGATTCTATTACTATATAATAATAATAAGACATACGAAATCAGTTTAATAACTACACAGGGAAGCATTTGCTAAAAATTAAAAATGTTAACGTAAATATAACAGAATAAAACCAGCAATAGTTAAATATTCAATATACCGTCCTATACGTATACATTATATACGTCATACTTTAGGAATTTATTTAATAGCTTTCTTACTTTCAAACGGTCTATGTACAATTTATATACAGGTAATGAACTACCCATCTTCGATTATATTCCGTAGGATCTTTCAAGACGTTTACACACAAATATAAATACCATAGGTAATTAATATGTCGAATGAATGTTAAGTGATTGAACACTTTCTCTTACCCCGTTAGATAACAATGATAATAGCTGACTTTCTATTTACAGTCATGTACATAAGAATATGATGTCAAAATTTTTGATGCTTTACTTTATGGAAGATCAAAGACACGCTAATGACTAGTGCCAAGTCAGACTAATGACCATTGTCAAATCCTCCCCCCGTTGCTACTCGTGTCGTAGTACAAAACTCGGCTATCCAATGTATGCAGATACTCGTGGAGACATAAACGAGCCTGTGCCGTCGTATAAGCGGCGATAACCTCATTTACAGTTTTTAACTGCTCCGTGAATTCATCCTGATGTTCCCAGTGTACATAGACCAATTTTCATTATAAGAGAGATCAGGGGTGTCATGATCGTATATTTTAAAATGAACTGGGCGTCAAAACTTTTTGCATTGTGAGCTACACACAACTGACGAAAATGAAACGCGAGGAATATCGCATACTCTATAAAACCAGAATTTTCAATTTTAAAAAAATCGATTTTTTTTCCTATAATTTTCAAAAACATCTTAAAAATACGTAAAAAAAATTTTAAGATAAATTTCCAAACCATTTCGGAGATATTTACATTTCTATAAGTAGTAAGCGGATTATAAATACGTGTTATTTGACACTAAAAATGGACTTTAAACACGGTTTTCTCGAAATTACAAATTTAAAAACGGTGTGCACTCTAGCTCAAAAAATAATTAAGCTATTGACTCAAATCTTCTTTTATTTTATTGATTACCTTATTACGCGGACTGCAAACCGACATTTTGATATTAATATACATTTGTTCCATTTTTCTTCAATCCCAAAGGTACAATTCTGTGTACAAAATATAGGACTTTTCTTAAACTCCTACTATTTTCTAGGTTTTTTTTTTATTTTTAACTTTTTATTGGTTTACGGCCCAGGTTATTTTGTTCTTAATAAAAGATATTTTGTTTGCGACATACTGCACTGGAGTTATCGTGCACACCGCAAAAGACCTCATCGCCGCGGCCTCTACTTTGTCACTCTCTATATAAATAACCATACATAAAAATAAAAAATAATAATTTCTTTTGTAAACTACATGAGTTTTTTAATATTGTAAACAAAAGTTTAAATTTCTATCTTATAAAATAAGAGAGAAAAAAATGTTTGAAAATAGTCATTTATTTGACTTAGCAAATTCACACAATTTATTAATAATATTATTCCTGTTTATATATTCTGGAATCGCTAGAAATATTAAGAGATTTTAAATTATCAATACATTGTATTGTATTTTCTGATGGATAAGGTATTATCATCGAATTCACGAATTTGTATTACAGCATGGCTGTCAGTAATTACATCAGTTGTGTAAAACTGTAAACAAGTCTGACAACCATGCTGCAATACCTTTCGCCCAATAAATCCAGCGATATACCCATTCGTCTGAAACCGATATCGTTGGATCAAAGTGTAATTTCCATCAATAGAGGATGAGGAATGCGGGTCATAGGATGTTGCAAGAAAAGGATCAACTGATGATGGAGTGGAGGGTTGAAGTATTGTTGGTGCGGATAGGAGAGAATTTAGAGGCACTAAATAAATTCCACCGTCATCCACACAGTTCGAATTTTTTGAATTTCTTAGCGTATTATTTAATAAACATGTTTTAAATGCAGCAGTGAACTGTGAGGGTGATGGATTGGCATTTTGGCCACATAGTCCTCTAATAACAGCAAAGAAATTCTCTAGAGGATCTTGATTTAAGGATTTAGTAACTATATACGAAAAACCAAGATCCTTTAAAGTATTCCAAAATGCTTCGACATTACGAATTGTTGCAACGAAATTGGCTACAGGTGGTGGGTTAGCTACAGTCGTGCCCGCTTTTAAAAATGATAAATTCAATAATGTACCTCTGGCTTTAGCCCAAAATTCCCAATGAGAGCCGTCCAATATTTTGCTATTCAAAGGCCTAGCACCCCTGGCAGTCGAATTTAAGCTGTCGAACAACTGCACCACCTCGCGACATCATGGACATAATTTTAAAGACGCCCAGACTAAAGACCTGTACGGCTAGGATGAATTTCATTTTTTTTTTACCGTCTGGTTCAATGTGATCTTTTGTTAATTCCGCGGCGGACTGCAAAAAAAAAGATAGCTAACTGCTGCTTCCAATTTCTGTGCAGCCCACGAATCATAAAAACCAACGCGTGGTCCGCGATTCTGTATTTCGAGCGGAAACCAGGGGATTCAGACCTTCTACTTTATTTTCTCCTTTATTGTATTGAAGATTGGGAAATAATGACACTTCGTCAAACATTAATAAGCAGTATCTATCGATGACGGTTTCTCTCTCTGAATTTAAACCTATGTACTCAAAAAGCTTATCATTTATGTCGGGGTTTAACAAAATGTTAGATAAACAGCGTTTACCGTGCGTGTAGACGGCATCGCAAAAAATTGAGACAAATATTTATACCCACGGGGTGAATGTTTTTGCAACAAAAAAACAATTTTTCTTCTAACGAATAGCGCCGTGCCTTTCTCTAATTTTTGGAAATTTCTTACTTGGCTCTTTATGAACAATTTCATGATGGGCGGCATGTCATCAATTTTTTTTCTAAGGTTTTCACAAATTGGTTATTAAACAAATCACCAATTTCCGGAAATTGGGGATAAAGTTTGCGAACACTTTGGCCGCCTCTTCTCTTCATTGTAGAAATGATGTGCCTTGCTTTTCGTATTTCTGAATATATTTCTCTTTCTTGGGGTCAAATCAGACCTGCAAAATATAATTTTTTATTAAACATTCCATAAGTAATAATAATCAAAAATAAAGTATTATCGTGAACTTGGCTAAATAGGGCAACAATTATTTTTATGTTGTTTTTGGCCTTGCTCAAAAAATAAGAGAAATAACAACAATTTAATTAATTTAGTAAATTATTTTCTCAAACTATAATATAGTTACAAATATAACTTTTAAAACACAAAGTATATGTCAGAAATAAAGTTAATTAGATTTGTGGTGGTTTTTCTAAACTCATAAAAGGGGCATGGTTGCAATCCGGGCAATATGTGTATACTTTTTTTTCCCTTTTTTTAGCAGCAGTTCTTCCTTCAAGTTTTTTATTTTTGCATAACACAAAGTACACAACCGGCGTACCTTTTTACTATTTTCAAACATTTTAGTTTTTACGACAATTGGGTTTGACGTGTTTTAATTTATTTTGTAAATTTAGCAAGCTTGATGCTATTTCTTATCGAAACCATAGTATTTTAGCTGATCTTTTAGTTGCTGTTTTATATACTACAAAAGCATTCACAAGTGAAATACCTACCAAATACTCTATGCCTAGCTTCTGGTACCACTTTATACCCTTCCTCAGGGTCGTGGCATATGAACCAATTTGATCTGATAGATCAATACCAGCTTTCCCTCTGTTGTACGCTAGTATGGCGATTGGCTTTTGTTTATTTTTACGTTTTCGATTAGTATTTGAAGCTCGACTGGTTGATGGTTGGTCAGCATTATATCCCCCATCTGATCCAGCATTTTCTTCTTCGTCGCCTGTAATATTTCTCATGTGTGGAGCGTTTTTAGTTGATAGAATTCTTACATCGCGTGTATCCTGCCATTTTAGCACCACAATTCCATTTTGCTCTTCTTTCGCTATCATTTGGCCTCTATCTAGTTTAGCGTGTAAAAGTTCTCGTGGCATATATTTCTTATTGCCCCTCAAAGTACGAACTACGTGAGTATGTTGGTGTAAAAAGGACAATGCTAATTCATAGCTCGTATAGAAGTTATCGACAAATAATGTGCGACCCTGATTTACAAGTCCTTGCGATAGCTCTTCGCAAACTGTTCTACCTAAACCAACCTTTTTTGTATAATTTTCAGATTTCCCGGAGTATATTTTGCTGGACCAAGTATATCTTTCAGTAGAGCATAGCTTGAAAAGCTTTATCCCATATCTGTGAGCTTTATTAGGTATGTATTGTCGAAATACTAATCTATCTGTCCAAGGTATAAGGGTTTCATTAATAACAAAGTCTGCAGTTGGAATCATTATATCTTGAAACTTCTTTTGCAATGCATCTATAAGAGGTGGTATTTTTCGTAGTCCATCTCCTTGGGGAATTTCATCATTGTTTGAAAAGTGAATATTTGACTGCAATAATTCGAATCTATTACGAGACATAATTTTTGCCGCTACATTATTTTTATAAATATCGCTTGTTGACCAATAGGATGGAATACTACCAAGTCTTACTAACCCCATCCATATAAGAAGCCCCAAAAACTTTTTATCTCTTCACTATTAGTTAGAACCCATTTTTTCATTCGACTTTTACTCTTAGTTTGATTATCATTCAGTTTCTGTTCAGCGTATCTGTTTGTTTCCACTACGATAATATTTATAATTTTATCATCAACAATTAATGAAAACGCATCAAATGGAGTAATATCTTCCGCCACATCTATTTCTAAATCTGAGTTGCCAATAAAAGTAAATGTTTTATGACGACCTTCGTACTCTGTCCATTTAACAATCTCCGGAACCTCTGGAGACTGACTATCTAACTCCTCACTTTTCTCTTCCAGTTGTAGATCCTGAATTACTTCTTCAATATTTTCAGCTACTGCATCATCTTCTTCATTTTCTGATTTGGAAAAGGATTATATCCAGGGTCTTTTATAGAAACATCTGAACTGAAATCTGCACATTATTCATCTTCATCACTTCGTAAAAATTCATCACATTCTGATATTATTTGCAAATCATCATCGCTTTAATATTTTCTTTTAGCCATTTTCTACTGCACTTTTCGCAAGACAACTTTACAAATAAAACTGTATCATCTGTCACAAATTTACAGCTAATAAAAGAGAAACATAACCTATTATATCGTCACACATATATGACCGACATGGTTCTGCAAGAAACAATATAACACGGTGGGCCACGTCAACCACATATGAGTGACATACAAAAAAATTAATATCTACGTTTCTAGGAACAAAAAAAAATTACTTATGGGTACCTAACGACTTATTTTGAACTTATTAACAATTTTTTGAAAAAAAATGGCGTGATTACGGGGTTTTTTTTTCAAAATGTATCGTGGCAGTCAATGTGTTAAGAGAGAATATAATTTGTGAATGGTATAGTAATGATTGAAAAATGTTCCTTGCAACAAATCGTGAGTCGAGAATTATATTGCTCTTTCTAGCAATTTAGTAAAAATGAGATATCAGACTTTTAAAAAATCATATCTCCACTTCTATTTTATTTAGATCGTTGGTAAATTCTTCTTTTAATAAAACACATTGATGTTAACGTAAGCGTTTATTTGAATTTTTTTATAATATATAGAAATGAAGTTAGCAAAAAATACATTATTTCAACATTTGTAGATACACCAATTTGCAAAGATATAGATTACAAATTTTTATTTTAAGCTAATCATTTGTTCTATCTGCTATAATTTTAAATTAAATTTTAAATGTAAAACAAAAAATATATTTTAAAACACATTTTTTATAATTTATTCATTTCTGTTTTCGCTTGAGTTTTTCCAAATTTTCGGGGTCCTTATACTCGTACAGTAGGGTAAGCAAACCAGTAATGGAACGACGCTAGTAATAGAATAGGTATCAAAAACTTGCTTGTATACGTTTAAAATTGTGCAAATGCGTAGGTATAACAAAGATTTAAATATTTATATATAGTTTTAAATAAGAAAAAACGTTTTTCACGTCCTTTTTAAAATTATTAATTAACAAAAACGAATACTGTTTAGCGATATTAAAATTGTACTTTCCACAGCCATTTTTAGTTAGTTTACGGTTACTATAGCTTATGTAATTACAATTATATTTACTAGAAATACGTATCTTTTTATATTTACCTGGTTGAATAAACTAAATGAATATTTTATCGAAACATTTCAAATTGTTTAATATTGACTTTTTTTTAACTTCTAAACACATGCGTACAACGTTTTTCTATTGAGCACCCGCTGCTATAAATAGAACAGTAAGTTGACAGTAAGCAAGTGAGGTTAGAGTATTAATGTTTTTACATATTTTTTATAACAAGAACAAATTTTAACTACAGATAAATCATTCTTTAAAAAGTATGTATCAGTTAATATATTATTGACATTATACGTACAGTGAAACTGTTTATCTCATAAAAAATAATAAATCGAAAACATTACATATTAATTTATTTTTGTATTCATTTGATTAAATTATTTTTATTTTAGTGACAACTGGTAAAAAAAATGACACCGTTAATAAAAGGGTAAAAAGAAGTGTGAAAAATCAAGAATTAGAACCAAAACTTATACAGGGTGGGGCAAAACAACTTCCCTAGTTTCAACAGAGAATTGTGAAGCGAGCAGAGGTCGTAAAAGAGTAGGAATGGTGTGAATGGCGGCAGGAAGATATGCCGTTTGCGTTACAAAAGGGTTCAGTCGTAAACACAATGTGGACGAACGAGCAGCGCGCTTTTGCGCGAAAAGGAGTCTGTAATCGCCGCCCAGCACATTTCCACCTTTCTGGCGGTGTAAATAAATACAATTTTCGATATTGGTGCGAAAACAATCCGAGGGCGATCCACGAGAAGCCTCTGCATAGTGATCGTGTCACAGTTTCTTGCGCAGTTTCCCGAATTGGGATTATCGGGCCTTACTCTTTTGATGAAAGAAATCGGGCAGTTACCGTCAATTCTGGGCGCTATGTGAACATGCTCCAGAATTTTTTTTGCACCTGCTCTTGAAGAACTTGGTCTCGAAAATGTCTGGTTTCAGCAGGACGGGGCCACAGCCCACACAGCGCGGACATCAATGCTGGTTTTGAAGGAAATGTTCCCCGCGCGCTTTGTCTCCCTGAGAGGTGATATTCCGTGGCCCGCGCGATCTCCAGATTTGACCCCGTGCGACTTTTTTCTGTGAGGTTATCTCAAAGTTTATAAACATCGACCGAGGAACCTGAGAACCCTAAAGAAGGCAATCCGCACGGATATTCGCCGTATACCTGAAAAAATTCTTGACAGGTTTATGCGAAACTTCAGAAGTTGCTTGCAGCAGTGTGTAGACAATGAAGGACAACACTTGGCCGATATGATTTTTAAAACTACATAAGATAAAACTGGCCATGTAACTACTTTATTTTATTGAAATATTTTTTTTGTATCTCGACTCCTTTTTCTTTAATTCACTTGCAAAACTAGGGAGGTTGTTTTGCCCCACCCTGTACACTTGAAAAAAATACTTTTATCTGAACAACAAAAAATTACAAGATAAAAAGTATTCTTATCTAAAAAAATAAAACAAGAAAAGATTTAAATTTTTCATTGTTCATAAAATTTTAATGCAAGAAAAGTATTAAAAATTTTGATGTAATACCTATTGATAAGTAATTTTAATATTTCGATTAAAAATTATTATTTAATTAAAATATCTTTTGCATTATAGCTAATGAATAATATTGTTGTCTACATTTATAATTTGGACCTTTATAAATATTAAATTTAGCTTAAGATAGGTATAGTACCTCTATAACTTAAACATTTAGAAAATAAAGCTACTGCAAGTGTTTTTTTTTAATAAGTATATACCTAAATTTTAGGAAATCCAAGCTAAAATATATAAATTTATAAACTATATTTAATAAAAAAAAAATTTATAATAGAACTTATTTATTTATTGATTTACCTAGTTCATTTAACAAAAAATATAATTTGCCGTTCTATTACTAGAAAGGACTGTTCTATTAAAAGCAGCCACCGTTCTATTACTGGTATTTTAACATCAAACTATAAATTGTGAACAAAATTACCTAAAACATCAATAAACAATTTTATTTTTTTTTAACTTTATAAAACTCATAAATTTTAAAATTTTTCAATTATTATATAAATATATTAACCATTTTTTTTAATCCTCAAAAAAGTAGAGAATTTTCTTAGCTGTTCTATTACTGGTCGATTTACCCTAATGTTTTATAAAATTCTTTGTCGCTTAATGGCATAAATTTAAATAATTTCGTGAGATCTAATACTTCTTCTTTAGACAATAAGCATGTTTTAGTTTCAGGACAAGTTTTTACTGACGGCATTACAGTCCTTAAAATATTTTGCTGATTTCTTTTCCCTACAATGAACGAAATATTTTCAGAGTAGTTAAAAATAATTTAATTGTGGTCTAATTTATACAACATATTCAATTGCTCTGTACTAAGATACGTAAGAGTAGTAAATGGGGGACAAATCCCGCCAGAGAGAAAGTTCCCCTGGCGAGAAAGTATGATTTCAATAAATGACGTCACTATGGAATTTCCCAATTTAATTGGAGGTATAGGGTGAAGGTCTGTTCGAAGGAATGTATGATTCATGACGTCACTATATTATTTTCCGAATTAAATAAATATTGTAACTTAAGTAACGTTCATCTATTTATTTATGACAATATTTATATTGTATGTAAAGACCGCAAGAAAACAAATCGAATATAATTATAGAAACAGGTACATTACCTGTATACAGATGTATATATATTTTGTATTGAAAATTAAGAAGGATTAAAGGGAATTATAATTAGCAAATCTCGGATACAGTAGCAATGCATTTGCGTACTTGTGTTTATTTCCTATATTATTATTATTATTTCGGGGGTCGTCTTGTATTAGGTTGTAAAATTGGTTTCATTATTTAAAGCTATGCATCAATTTAATGTAAATAAAAAGCTATATTTCCGTGCCGTCAGAACTTACTGATATTGGGGGGGAAATTCTATATAAAAGACGTTATTTATATAAAATATATAAGAGTGACAATATTATTATACTGCAACTATCTCCTTCAATACAAATCAAAGTAAATAAATATTATTATTATTATTTAAATATATAAATAAATAATAAGTGTGCCGCAACTAATGTTATTATTATTATTTAATAACGTATTTTAAATTACAAGTTTCAATTTACAACCTGTTGGTTTTAGTGTGTTTGTCTATTATTAATGACAATTAAATATATGGAATACATGCATCTAAATCTGTTGTTAACGTATTTTAGAAATGGATAATGCCAATCTTGCTGGAAGCTTAGAAGATTTTAAACCAATTAAAAAAAGCACTGAATTAGGTTTAAATATTAAACATGAGATATACAACGTTAAAGCCGTATCTACAAAGTTTGGAAGGAAAATTGTGGTGGAGTTGGATAACGCAGTCGTTTTTTTACCTCGCCGCTATTCAAAACTTACAGATGAGGAGGTAGAACAGCTGGATATTCGAATAAAAAGTGACAAAATGGCTATTACACATACTGGAACAAAACCATGTGGTAGCGCAAAGGACGCTTTACTATAGAATTTGTAAATTTGTAAGCATTGCAAATGCTAGTATGCTGAGACAGCATAGTAACATCACCTTCCGTGAAGTTACTGGGTCAACCTACCACAATGTATAAATAACAATATATCGCATATTGTTATGTCAGCAGTTTGACCGACTATATATGAACTCTAGGTGGACAACGACAGGCAGTTGTTCCACCGCATTATATGATGGACTCTTAATAATAAACCAACGTTATATCGACACCGTGGTAGTCTAGTGACCACCCCTTTCTCATCCTTACCCTAAACGTCTATTTGGCAAGAACCCGAGTATATAAGAGGACAAGTGACCACCCCAGTCACCCTCTTACAAATTTATGAAATAAAGCAATTTCGTGCTTAAATTAAATTACTATATTTTTTATTAATAATACCTACTATCCTATACATGTTTATGGTTCCTTATTTAGTTAAAACAAACAATATGTCTAAATTATTCAAGAACTTTATTTTACTATATTAAACAAACGTACCTCTGACAAATGACTTTATAATGGTAACCTACAATTGAATTGTCTATTATTTTACTAATGAAGAACGGCTCAGAATAGATAGTTCACCCTAAACTATGCTGCTAATGTACTTTTGCAAAAATAACTTAAGAACGGATTTCTCTTTATTATCGTATTTAAATCACCATATAGCTCCTTTAAATACTAAAAATTTTATTCAAGATAACCTACACTTAGCTTGTCCATTATTGTAATATTGAAGAACGGTTCAAATTAGAAAGTTCACCCTAAACTAAGCTGCTATTGTACTTCTGCAAAATAACTTAAGATCGGATTTCCCTTTATTTTCGTATTTAAATAACTAAAAATTTTATTCAAATTGGTCAGTCTGTTTCGTGTATTCGCTACGCTATCATTACTTTACTAAAATGAATTACAACAGTGAGATCGACAATTTGAAATCTATTTTAAGTTTGTGTGCAAATATTGACAATAATAGTAATGAGGATGAAGAGCGACGCGAGGAAATATTATCATCTATTGATATTCCTAAGCTGTCCGTTGAACCTGCAATTGCGTCAAATAGTGTTCAATCTGCATTGGTACCCAGCATCGAAAACGCCGTAATAAACCAGGTAACACCTATTGTTTTACCCAATATTCAACACGGGAATGGTCAGTCGCGTTTTAATATTATTTCTGATATTGAAAAATTTGTAAAACGATTCAATATTGTCGGACGTCTTATCACGTTCCAATTGGTCGATCCTCCCGGAGATATGAACCCTATTTCATGGTTTAAAAGCAGTATGGGATCCCTATTGGATTACATAATTGACTCCGTCCCAGCATCCGATTTTGTAGGATTGACTCTACATACACCATGTCTAACAAGCGGACCAGGATGGATAAGTTTCAGACGGGTCGATCAGCTGCACATTGATGTAGTATGGGACATGATTAGCCGTATATTGCAGAGTAATGCGAACATTTTTGCAGACGGTGAATTTAATATAGAAATGACACGCGTTTCCATGCCTGTAGGTCTTGGAGGTCTAAAGGGTCATGGGTTTACATACGCTGAACTATGCCGTCGTAAACACGGTATTGTGCAGATAAATAATAACGACAATATCTGTTTAGCACGAGCTTTGATTGTAGCAGAAGCGTGGGTTAATAAAGTGTCAAATTTTAAAGAATTCGCAACAGACTATAACGGAATACAGGGTGTGAAAGCCCGTGACTTAGTTATAAAAGCTAGTGTGAACATTCCGCAAACGGGTGCCGGTATTTTTGAAATCGAACAATTTCAAGGTTATTTCACCGGTTATAACATAGTGGTGTATGAATTTGGTGGTCGCGGTGCTGTCATGTTTGAAGGTAAACGAGAGAGTAATTTACCCCGTTTGAACATCCTTCACAGTGACACACATTTTTCGACGATAAAAAGTTTGACGTCAACTTTCTCGTCAAGTTATTTTTGTGAGCCATGTCACAAACCATACAACCAAATAGGTAACCATCGTTGTAGTATTACATGTCCTCACTGTCACCGTGTTCCAGTATGTAATGTTAATGCGCCGAAAATACACCGTGATCAGTGTAATAGAAAATTTGCAGGTCAAACTTGTTATGATCATCATAAAAGTTCAGCCTGCAAAAAGTATCATTCTTGTAAAAAGTGTCTGAAAACATACATGAACGCCGATATGAGGATACACACGTGTGGTGAAGTATATTGTGGTTTGTGTCAATCATATAAAATCGCGGGGCACAAGTATTATATTAAAAAAGACAATACAACATTAGACAATAAACAAAAACTTTTTATTTATTACGATTTTGAAACTCGTCATGAGAAAATAATCGGTAAAGACGTTGAACATGAGGTGAACTTGTGTGTGGTTCAACAAACGTGCAATGTCTGTGCTGAATCAAGTGACTTAAGTGTATTGTGTAATGCGTGTGGTATTAGGCAACATATATTCAAAATGAACGCTTTATTGTCATTTGTAGATTACGTCCTTCTTCCACGCAAATCATTTTCATCCATCGCATGTATCGCTCACAACGCAAAAAGCTTCGACGCACAATTTATATTAAAATATCTGACGGATACGCTGAATATGTCTCCCCAATTTGATATTAAACGCGAGTAAAATTCTACTCATAGAATTGAATAATAATAAAATACGTTTTATAGATTCAATTAACTTTCTTCCTATGTCATTGTCGTCATTACCCAATGCTCTTGATTTACCATCTTCGGTCAAAAAAGGTTACTTTCCACATTTTTTTAATACATTAGATAACCAATCTTATGTAGGTCCTTTACCGGCTATTAGTTTTTACGGAGCAGATACAATGAATAAAGATACTCGTGAATTATTTTTAACTTGGTATTTAAAGCAAACTTCTTCAAAGTATGTCTTTAGAATGGAAAAAGAAATAGTCGAGTACTGCATTTCTGATGTAAACATTCTTCGTCAAGCTTGCGATAAATTTAAAAAAATATTTATCGCAGATTGCAAAGTTTGTCCATTCACCGAAGCTGTGACAATTGCCTCAGCTTGTAATTTCGACGCGTTTATCTTAAACCCAACACAATAGGTATAATTCCACGCAGGGGGTACAGACTCGGGGACAATCAGTCCAAAATAGCATTGCAGTGGCTAATCAGTGAGGAGCTGAAGAGGGGTATTAGAATAGAACATGCGGGCCATGGTCGTGAAATAATTTTATTATCTAATTTAAAAGTTGATGGATATTATGCCCAAGAAAAATTAGTTTTTGAATTTATGGGGTGTTTCTGGCACGGTTGCGTCATGTGCTACAGAACAAATCGAAATAAAAGTTTGTATAATAGCACAAAAGAAAGTTTAGATTCGCGTTTCCAGAGATCAACAGAAAAGGTACTTAAGCTGCGTACCCTGGGCTACACTGTTGTTGTGATTTGGGAATGCGAATTCAAACGACAATTAAAGATCGACAAAGACCATGCAAAAGTTTTAGAAAAGCACTATTTGTTAAATTATTTACCCCTGAGTCCCCGTGATGCATTTTTTGGAGGACGTACTGGGAATGTGACGATGTACAAGCAGACAGTCAATAATGAAACAATCAAATATGTTGATGTTTGTTCATTATATCCATTTGTATGTAAATACGGCAAATATCCTGTGGGTCATCCAAAAGTGCTTGTAGGTGAGGAATGTCTAGAAATGTTGGGTCGAGATAATAATATTGCTAAAGTGGAAGGACTTATCAAATGTAAAGTCTTACCACCCAGTAATCTATTCCACCCTGTTTTGCCACGTAGAGTGCATGGAAAGCTTATGTTTGCGTTGTGTAGAACATGTTGCGATGATCTGGAGCAGAATGAATGTACGCATAGTAGTGCGGAAAGGGAAATTGTTGGAACGTGGGTGGCTGACGAAGTTCGTCGCGCTGTTCTGCTGGGCTATAAATTTATCGATGTACTCGAGATCTGGCAGTATTAAGTAACACAATTCGACAAACAGAATAATACTGGCGGATTATTTGTCAAATACATCGATTACTTTTTGAAAATGAAGCAGGAGGCATCGGGATATCCGGCAGAGTGCATCGATGATGCATCAAAAGATGCATATATCGCCGAATATAAACGCGAAGAAGGTATTTTACTGAATCGCGATAGAATTGAAAAAAATGCAGGAAAAAGATCTCAAGCGAAACTGATGCTCAATTCATTCTGGGGTAAGAAATACCGATGATAGGAATGTCATATTATTATTTTATAGTTAAGCCCAAACATTGATAATCTATTTATTATCTCTCAGGTAAATTTGCACAGGCCGAGAACAAGGTCCAGACTTCAATCATCGGTACCAGTGAAGAGCTGTACGAGTTACTGGCTAATCCCTCATTGACGGTGAACCAGATTATCCCCGCTGGTGATAAGATGTTGTATGTTAGCTGGGAACATCAGGTAGAGGCAGCAGAACAGTTACGTACCGTAAACGTGGTAATTGCAGCCTACTCAAGCTCAAGCTCGTCTTTGCCTACATGATTATTTATATAAGCTGGACCGAAGAGTTCTGTATTATGATACAGACTCTATTATATATAAACACCTACCGGGACAATACGAGCCTCGTGTAGGAAATTTTTTGGGAAATCTCACTGACGAGCTCTCATGCTACGGTCCAGGGAGCTATATAAAAGAATTCGTGTGTGGAGGGTCGAAGAATTACGCATACAATGTGTTTAGCACAAATACAAACACTATAGTGCAAATTTGTAAAGTTAAAGTTAAATTACAAAAATTCAAAAGTAGTGAATTTTGATTGTTTAAAACGTATGATATTGAGCAATGACAGTGATACTCTCGTTCCCCTACCCGTGTTATTCTCAAAACAGATTCTAACAACCAAAGACCATACAGTAGTTACCCGCGAAACTAAAAAAACATTTAATGTGAAACTCATGAAACGACGACTAGTGGAGAATTATGATTCGGTACCGTACGGCTTTAAGAGACAGAGAATAGAATAAGTTAGATTAAGATTATTTTTATAAGCCACTGTTAACTATTATTATTATTAATGTTTATTATTATTATTAATTTATCATCTTATTTGATTATGTTATAAGTTAGATAAATATATGGGTGTGTCAGCGTGTATGCGTGTGTGCGTGTACGCGCATGTGTACGTGTGTGCGTTTGTGCGTGATTGCATGAATGCAATATTGCACACTGTACGTGTGCGTGTTTGCATAACTACACATGTGAAAGCGTGTGCGCCCGAT
>CALUEK010000504.1:0-19640 GCA_944039245.1 Nebria salina | reverse complement strand
ATAACTAAATAACTAAATAACTAAATAACTAAATAACTAAATAACTAAATAACTAAATAACTAAATAACTAAATAACTAAATAACTAAATAACTAAATAACTAAATAACTAAATAACTAAATAACTAAATAACTAAATAACTAAATAACTAAATAACTAAATAACTAAATAACTAAATAACTAAATAACTAAATAACTAAATAACTAAATAACTAAATAACTAAATAACTAAATAACTAAATAACTAAATAACTAAATAACTAAATAACTAAATAACTAAATAACTAAATAACTAAATAACTAAATAACTAAATAACTAAATAACTAAATAACTAAATAACTAAATAACTAAATAACTAAATAACTAAATAACTAAATAACTAAATAACTAAATAACTAAATAACTAAATAACTAAATAACTAAATAACTAAATAACTAAATAACTAAATAACTAAATAACTAAATAACTAAATAACTAAATAACTAAATAACTAAATAACTAAATAACTAAATAACTAAATAACTAAATAACTAAATAACTAAATAACTAAATAACTAAATAACTAAATAACTAAATAACTAAATAACTAAATAACTAAATAACTAAATAACTAAATAACTAAATAACTAAATAACTAAATAACTAAATAACTAAATAACTAAATAACTAAATAACTAAATAACTAAATAACTAAATAACTAAATAACTAAATAACTAAATAACTAAATAACTAAATAACTAAATAACTAAATAACTAAATAACTAAATAACTAAATAACTAAATAACTAAATAACTAAATAACTAAATAACTAAATAACTAAATAACTAAATAACTAAATAACTAAATAACTAAATAACTAAATAACTAAATAACTAAATAACTAAATAACTAAATAACTAAATAACTAAATAACTAAATAACTAAATAACTAAATAACTAAATAACTAAATAACTAAATAACTAAATAACTAAATAACTAAATAACTAAATAACTAAATAACTAAATAACTAAATAACTAAATAACTAAATAACTAAATAACTAAATAACTAAATAACTAAATAACTAAATAACTAAATAACTAAATAACTAAATAACTAAATAACTAAATAACTAAATAACTAAATAACTAAATAACTAAATAACTAAATAACTAAATAACTAAATAACTAAATAACTAAATAACTAAATAACTAAATAACTAAATAACTAAATAACTAAATAACTAAATAACTAAATAACTAAATAACTAAATAACTAAATAACTAAATAACTAAATAACTAAATAACTAAATAACTAAATAACTAAATAACTAAATAACTAAATAACTAAATAACTAAATAACTAAATAACTAAATAACTAAATAACTAAATAACTAAATAACTAAATAACTAAATAACTAAATAACTAAATAACTAAATAACTAAATAACTAAATAACTAAATAACTAAATAACTAAATAACTAAATAACTAAATAACTAAATAACTAAATAACTAAATAACTAAATAACTAAATAACTAAATAACTAAATAACTAAATAACTAAATAACTAAATAACTAAATAACTAAATAACTAAATAACTAAATAACTAAATAACTAAATAACTAAATAACTAAATAACTAAATAACTAAATAACTAAATAACTAAATAACTAAATAACTAAATAACTAAATAACTAAATAACTAAATAACTAAATAACTAAATAACTAAATAACTAAATAACTAAATAACTAAATAACTAAATAACTAAATAACTAAATAACTAAATAACTAAATAACTAAATAACTAAATAACTAAATAACTAAATAACTAAATAACTAAATAACTAAATAACTAAATAACTAAATAACTAAATAACTAAATAACTAAATAACTAAATAACTAAATAACTAAATAACTAAATAACTAAATAACTAAATAACTAAATAACTAAATAACTAAATAACTAAATAACTAAATAACTAAATAACTAAATAACTAAATAACTAAATAACTAAATAACTAAATAACTAAATAACTAAATAACTAAATAACTAAATAACTAAATAACTAAATAACTAAATAACTAAATAACTAAATAACTAAATAACTAAATAACTAAATAACTAAATAACTAAATAACTAAATAACTAAATAACTAAATAACTAAATAACTAAATAACTAAATAACTAAATAACTAAATAACTAAATAACTAAATAACTAAATAACTAAATAACTAAATAACTAAATAACTAAATAACTAAATAACTAAATAACTAAATAACTAAATAACTAAATAACTAAATAACTAAATAACTAAATAACTAAATAACTAAATAACTAAATAACTAAATAACTAAATAACTAAATAACTAAATAACTAAATAACTAAATAACTAAATAACTAAATAACTAAATAACTAAATAACTAAATAACTAAATAACTAAATAACTAAATAACTAAATAACTAAATAACTAAATAACTAAATAACTAAATAACTAAATAACTAAATAACTAAATAACTAAATAACTAAATAACTAAATAACTAAATAACTAAATAACTAAATAACTAAATAACTAAATAACTAAATAACTAAATAACTAAATAACTAAATAACTAAATAACTAAATAACTAAATAACTAAATAACTAAATAACTAAATAACTAAATAACTAAATAACTAAATAACTAAATAACTAAATAACTAAATAACTAAATAACTAAATAACTAAATAACTAAATAACTAAATAACTAAATAACTAAATAACTAAATAACTAAATAACTAAATAACTAAATAACTAAATAACTAAATAACTAAATAACTAAATAACTAAATAACTAAATAACTAAATAACTAAATAACTAAATAACTAAATAACTAAATAACTAAATAACTAAATAACTAAATAACTAAATAACTAAATAACTAAATAACTAAATAACTAAATAACTAAATAACTAAATAACTAAATAACTAAATAACTAAATAACTAAATAACTAAATAACTAAATAACTAAATAACTAAATAACTAAATAACTAAATAACTAAATAACTAAATAACTAAATAACTAAATAACTAAATAACTAAATAACTAAATAACTAAATAACTAAATAACTAAATAACTAAATAACTAAATAACTAAATAACTAAATAACTAAATAACTAAATAACTAAATAACTAAATAACTAAATAACTAAATAACTAAATAACTAAATAACTAAATAACTAAATAACTAAATAACTAAATAACTAAATAACTAAATAACTAAATAACTAAATAACTAAATAACTAAATAACTAAATAACTAAATAACTAAATAACTAAATAACTAAATAACTAAATAACTAAATAACTAAATAACTAAATAACTAAATAACTAAATAACTAAATAACTAAATAACTAAATAACTAAATAACTAAATAACTAAATAACTAAATAACTAAATAACTAAATAACTAAATAACTAAATAACTAAATAACTAAATAACTAAATAACTAAATAACTAAATAACTAAATAACTAAATAACTAAATAACTAAATAACTAAATAACTAAATAACTAAATAACTAAATAACTAAATAACTAAATAACTAAATAACTAAATAACTAAATAACTAAATAACTAAATAACTAAATAACTAAATAACTAAATAACTAAATAACTAAATAACTAAATAACTAAATAACTAAATAACTAAATAACTAAATAACTAAATAACTAAATAACTAAATAACTAAATAACTAAATAACTAAATAACTAAATAACTAAATAACTAAATAACTAAATAACTAAATAACTAAATAACTAAATAACTAAATAACTAAATAACTAAATAACTAAATAACTAAATAACTAAATAACTAAATAACTAAATAACTAAATAACTAAATAACTAAATAACTAAATAACTAAATAACTAAATAACTAAATAACTAAATAACTAAATAACTAAATAACTAAATAACTAAATAACTAAATAACTAAATAACTAAATAACTAAATAACTAAATAACTAAATAACTAAATAACTAAATAACTAAATAACTAAATAACTAAATAACTAAATAACTAAATAACTAAATAACTAAATAACTAAATAACTAAATAACTAAATAACTAAATAACTAAATAACTAAATAACTAAATAACTAAATAACTAAATAACTAAATAACTAAATAACTAAATAACTAAATAACTAAATAACTAAATAACTAAATAACTAAATAACTAAATAACTAAATAACTAAATAACTAAATAACTAAATAACTAAATAACTAAATAACTAAATAACTAAATAACTAAATAACTAAATAACTAAATAACTAAATAACTAAATAACTAAATAACTAAATAACTAAATAACTAAATAACTAAATAACTAAATAACTAAATAACTAAATAACTAAATAACTAAATAACTAAATAACTAAATAACTAAATAACTAAATAACTAAATAACTAAATAACTAAATAACTAAATAACTAAATAACTAAATAACTAAATAACTAAATAACTAAATAACTAAATAACTAAATAACTAAATAACTAAATAACTAAATAACTAAATAACTAAATAACTAAATAACTAAATAACTAAATAACTAAATAACTAAATAACTAAATAACTAAATAACTAAATAACTAAATAACTAAATAACTAAATAACTAAATAACTAAATAACTAAATAACTAAATAACTAAATAACTAAATAACTAAATAACTAAATAACTAAATAACTAAATAACTAAATAACTAAATAACTAAATAACTAAATAACTAAATAACTAAATAACTAAATAACTAAATAACTAAATAACTAAATAACTAAATAACTAAATAACTAAATAACTAAATAACTAAATAACTAAATAACTAAATAACTAAATAACTAAATAACTAAATAACTAAATAACTAAATAACTAAATAACTAAATAACTAAATAACTAAATAACTAAATAACTAAATAACTAAATAACTAAATAACTAAATAACTAAATAACTAAATAACTAAATAACTAAATAACTAAATAACTAAATAACTAAATAACTAAATAACTAAATAACTAAATAACTAAATAACTAAATAACTAAATAACTAAATAACTAAATAACTAAATAACTAAATAACTAAATAACTAAATAACTAAATAACTAAATAACTAAATAACTAAATAACTAAATAACTAAATAACTAAATAACTAAATAACTAAATAACTAAATAACTAAATAACTAAATAACTAAATAACTAAATAACTAAATAACTAAATAACTAAATAACTAAATAACTAAATAACTAAATAACTAAATAACTAAATAACTAAATAACTAAATAACTAAATAACTAAATAACTAAATAACTAAATAACTAAATAACTAAATAACTAAATAACTAAATAACTAAATAACTAAATAACTAAATAACTAAATAACTAAATAACTAAATAACTAAATAACTAAATAACTAAATAACTAAATAACTAAATAACTAAATAACTAAATAACTAAATAACTAAATAACTAAATAACTAAATAACTAAATAACTAAATAACTAAATAACTAAATAACTAAATAACTAAATAACTAAATAACTAAATAACTAAATAACTAAATAACTAAATAACTAAATAACTAAATAACTAAATAACTAAATAACTAAATAACTAAATAACTAAATAACTAAATAACTAAATAACTAAATAACTAAATAACTAAATAACTAAATAACTAAATAACTAAATAACTAAATAACTAAATAACTAAATAACTAAATAACTAAATAACTAAATAACTAAATAACTAAATAACTAAATAACTAAATAACTAAATAACTAAATAACTAAATAACTAAATAACTAAATAACTAAATAACTAAATAACTAAATAACTAAATAACTAAATAACTAAATAACTAAATAACTAAATAACTAAATAACTAAATAACTAAATAACTAAATAACTAAATAACTAAATAACTAAATAACTAAATAACTAAATAACTAAATAACTAAATAACTAAATAACTAAATAACTAAATAACTAAATAACTAAATAACTAAATAACTAAATAACTAAATAACTAAATAACTAAATAACTAAATAACTAAATAACTAAATAACTAAATAACTAAATAACTAAATAACTAAATAACTAAATAACTAAATAACTAAATAACTAAATAACTAAATAACTAAATAACTAAATAACTAAATAACTAAATAACTAAATAACTAAATAACTAAATAACTAAATAACTAAATAACTAAATAACTAAATAACTAAATAACTAAATAACTAAATAACTAAATAACTAAATAACTAAATAACTAAATAACTAAATAACTAAATAACTAAATAACTAAATAACTAAATAACTAAATAACTAAATAACTAAATAACTAAATAACTAAATAACTAAATAACTAAATAACTAAATAACTAAATAACTAAATAACTAAATAACTAAATAACTAAATAACTAAATAACTAAATAACTAAATAACTAAATAACTAAATAACTAAATAACTAAATAACTAAATAACTAAATAACTAAATAACTAAATAACTAAATAACTAAATAACTAAATAACTAAATAACTAAATAACTAAATAACTAAATAACTAAATAACTAAATAACTAAATAACTAAATAACTAAATAACTAAATAACTAAATAACTAAATAACTAAATAACTAAATAACTAAATAACTAAATAACTAAATAACTAAATAACTAAATAACTAAATAACTAAATAACTAAATAACTAAATAACTAAATAACTAAATAACTAAATAACTAAATAACTAAATAACTAAATAACTAAATAACTAAATAACTAAATAACTAAATAACTAAATAACTAAATAACTAAATAACTAAATAACTAAATAACTAAATAACTAAATAACTAAATAACTAAATAACTAAATAACTAAATAACTAAATAACTAAATAACTAAATAACTAAATAACTAAATAACTAAATAACTAAATAACTAAATAACTAAATAACTAAATAACTAAATAACTAAATAACTAAATAACTAAATAACTAAATAACTAAATAACTAAATAACTAAATAACTAAATAACTAAATAACTAAATAACTAAATAACTAAATAACTAAATAACTAAATAACTAAATAACTAAATAACTAAATAACTAAATAACTAAATAACTAAATAACTAAATAACTAAATAACTAAATAACTAAATAACTAAATAACTAAATAACTAAATAACTAAATAACTAAATAACTAAATAACTAAATAACTAAATAACTAAATAACTAAATAACTAAATAACTAAATAACTAAATAACTAAATAACTAAATAACTAAATAACTAAATAACTAAATAACTAAATAACTAAATAACTAAATAACTAAATAACTAAATAACTAAATAACTAAATAACTAAATAACTAAATAACTAAATAACTAAATAACTAAATAACTAAATAACTAAATAACTAAATAACTAAATAACTAAATAACTAAATAACTAAATAACTAAATAACTAAATAACTAAATAACTAAATAACTAAATAACTAAATAACTAAATAACTAAATAACTAAATAACTAAATAACTAAATAACTAAATAACTAAATAACTAAATAACTAAATAACTAAATAACTAAATAACTAAATAACTAAATAACTAAATAACTAAATAACTAAATAACTAAATAACTAAATAACTAAATAACTAAATAACTAAATAACTAAATAACTAAATAACTAAATAACTAAATAACTAAATAACTAAATAACTAAATAACTAAATAACTAAATAACTAAATAACTAAATAACTAAATAACTAAATAACTAAATAACTAAATAACTAAATAACTAAATAACTAAATAACTAAATAACTAAATAACTAAATAACTAAATAACTAAATAACTAAATAACTAAATAACTAAATAACTAAATAACTAAATAACTAAATAACTAAATAACTAAATAACTAAATAACTAAATAACTAAATAACTAAATAACTAAATAACTAAATAACTAAATAACTAAATAACTAAATAACTAAATAACTAAATAACTAAATAACTAAATAACTAAATAACTAAATAACTAAATAACTAAATAACTAAATAACTAAATAACTAAATAACTAAATAACTAAATAACTAAATAACTAAATAACTAAATAACTAAATAACTAAATAACTAAATAACTAAATAACTAAATAACTAAATAACTAAATAACTAAATAACTAAATAACTAAATAACTAAATAACTAAATAACTAAATAACTAAATAACTAAATAACTAAATAACTAAATAACTAAATAACTAAATAACTAAATAACTAAATAACTAAATAACTAAATAACTAAATAACTAAATAACTAAATAACTAAATAACTAAATAACTAAATAACTAAATAACTAAATAACTAAATAACTAAATAACTAAATAACTAAATAACTAAATAACTAAATAACTAAATAACTAAATAACTAAATAACTAAATAACTAAATAACTAAATAACTAAATAACTAAATAACTAAATAACTAAATAACTAAATAACTAAATAACTAAATAACTAAATAACTAAATAACTAAATAACTAAATAACTAAATAACTAAATAACTAAATAACTAAATAACTAAATAACTAAATAACTAAATAACTAAATAACTAAATAACTAAATAACTAAATAACTAAATAACTAAATAACTAAATAACTAAATAACTAAATAACTAAATAACTAAATAACTAAATAACTAAATAACTAAATAACTAAATAACTAAATAACTAAATAACTAAATAACTAAATAACTAAATAACTAAATAACTAAATAACTAAATAACTAAATAACTAAATAACTAAATAACTAAATAACTAAATAACTAAATAACTAAATAACTAAATAACTAAATAACTAAATAACTAAATAACTAAATAACTAAATAACTAAATAACTAAATAACTAAATAACTAAATAACTAAATAACTAAATAACTAAATAACTAAATAACTAAATAACTAAATAACTAAATAACTAAATAACTAAATAACTAAATAACTAAATAACTAAATAACTAAATAACTAAATAACTAAATAACTAAATAACTAAATAACTAAATAACTAAATAACTAAATAACTAAATAACTAAATAACTAAATAACTAAATAACTAAATAACTAAATAACTAAATAACTAAATAACTAAATAACTAAATAACTAAATAACTAAATAACTAAATAACTAAATAACTAAATAACTAAATAACTAAATAACTAAATAACTAAATAACTAAATAACTAAATAACTAAATAACTAAATAACTAAATAACTAAATAACTAAATAACTAAATAACTAAATAACTAAATAACTAAATAACTAAATAACTAAATAACTAAATAACTAAATAACTAAATAACTAAATAACTAAATAACTAAATAACTAAATAACTAAATAACTAAATAACTAAATAACTAAATAACTAAATAACTAAATAACTAAATAACTAAATAACTAAATAACTAAATAACTAAATAACTAAATAACTAAATAACTAAATAACTAAATAACTAAATAACTAAATAACTAAATAACTAAATAACTAAATAACTAAATAACTAAATAACTAAATAACTAAATAACTAAATAACTAAATAACTAAATAACTAAATAACTAAATAACTAAATAACTAAATAACTAAATAACTAAATAACTAAATAACTAAATAACTAAATAACTAAATAACTAAATAACTAAATAACTAAATAACTAAATAACTAAATAACTAAATAACTAAATAACTAAATAACTAAATAACTAAATAACTAAATAACTAAATAACTAAATAACTAAATAACTAAATAACTAAATAACTAAATAACTAAATAACTAAATAACTAAATAACTAAATAACTAAATAACTAAATAACTAAATAACTAAATAACTAAATAACTAAATAACTAAATAACTAAATAACTAAATAACTAAATAACTAAATAACTAAATAACTAAATAACTAAATAACTAAATAACTAAATAACTAAATAACTAAATAACTAAATAACTAAATAACTAAATAACTAAATAACTAAATAACTAAATAACTAAATAACTAAATAACTAAATAACTAAATAACTAAATAACTAAATAACTAAATAACTAAATAACTAAATAACTAAATAACTAAATAACTAAATAACTAAATAACTAAATAACTAAATAACTAAATAACTAAATAACTAAATAACTAAATAACTAAATAACTAAATAACTAAATAACTAAATAACTAAATAACTAAATAACTAAATAACTAAATAACTAAATAACTAAATAACTAAATAACTAAATAACTAAATAACTAAATAACTAAATAACTAAATAACTAAATAACTAAATAACTAAATAACTAAATAACTAAATAACTAAATAACTAAATAACTAAATAACTAAATAACTAAATAACTAAATAACTAAATAACTAAATAACTAAATAACTAAATAACTAAATAACTAAATAACTAAATAACTAAATAACTAAATAACTAAATAACTAAATAACTAAATAACTAAATAACTAAATAACTAAATAACTAAATAACTAAATAACTAAATAACTAAATAACTAAATAACTAAATAACTAAATAACTAAATAACTAAATAACTAAATAACTAAATAACTAAATAACTAAATAACTAAATAACTAAATAACTAAATAACTAAATAACTAAATAACTAAATAACTAAATAACTAAATAACTAAATAACTAAATAACTAAATAACTAAATAACTAAATAACTAAATAACTAAATAACTAAATAACTAAATAACTAAATAACTAAATAACTAAATAACTAAATAACTAAATAACTAAATAACTAAATAACTAAATAACTAAATAACTAAATAACTAAATAACTAAATAACTAAATAACTAAATAACTAAATAACTAAATAACTAAATAACTAAATAACTAAATAACTAAATAACTAAATAACTAAATAACTAAATAACTAAATAACTAAATAACTAAATAACTAAATAACTAAATAACTAAATAACTAAATAACTAAATAACTAAATAACTAAATAACTAAATAACTAAATAACTAAATAACTAAATAACTAAATAACTAAATAACTAAATAACTAAATAACTAAATAACTAAATAACTAAATAACTAAATAACTAAATAACTAAATAACTAAATAACTAAATAACTAAATAACTAAATAACTAAATAACTAAATAACTAAATAACTAAATAACTAAATAACTAAATAACTAAATAACTAAATAACTAAATAACTAAATAACTAAATAACTAAATAACTAAATAACTAAATAACTAAATAACTAAATAACTAAATAACTAAATAACTAAATAACTAAATAACTAAATAACTAAATAACTAAATAACTAAATAACTAAATAACTAAATAACTAAATAACTAAATAACTAAATAACTAAATAACTAAATAACTAAATAACTAAATAACTAAATAACTAAATAACTAAATAACTAAATAACTAAATAACTAAATAACTAAATAACTAAATAACTAAATAACTAAATAACTAAATAACTAAATAACTAAATAACTAAATAACTAAATAACTAAATAACTAAATAACTAAATAACTAAATAACTAAATAACTAAATAACTAAATAACTAAATAACTAAATAACTAAATAACTAAATAACTAAATAACTAAATAACTAAATAACTAAATAACTAAATAACTAAATAACTAAATAACTAAATAACTAAATAACTAAATAACTAAATAACTAAATAACTAAATAACTAAATAACTAAATAACTAAATAACTAAATAACTAAATAACTAAATAACTAAATAACTAAATAACTAAATAACTAAATAACTAAATAACTAAATAACTAAATAACTAAATAACTAAATAACTAAATAACTAAATAACTAAATAACTAAATAACTAAATAACTAAATAACTAAATAACTAAATAACTAAATAACTAAATGACTAAATAACTAAATAACTAAATAACTAAATAACTAAATAACTAAATAACTAAATAACTAAATAACTAAATAACTAAATAACTAAATAACTAAATAACTAAATAACTAAATAACTAAATAACTAAATAACTAAATAACTAAATAACTAAATAACTAAATAACTAAATAACTAAATAACTAAATAACTAAATAACTAAATAACTAAATAACTAAATAACTAAATAACCCCCCCCCCCCCCCCCCCCCCCCCCCCCCCCTCCCCCCCCCCCCCCCCTCTAAATAACTAAATAACTAAAACTAAACTAAATCCAAAAAAACTAAATAACTAAATAACTAAAACTAAATACACTAAATAACACTAAATAACTAAATAACTAAATAACTAAATAACTAAATAACTAAATAACTAAATAACTAAATAACTAAATAACTAAATAACTAAATAACTAAATAACTAAATAACTAAATAACTAAATAACTAAATAACTAAATAACTAAATAACTAAATAACTAAATAACTAAATAACTAAATAACTAAATAACTAAATAACTAAATAACTAAATAACTAAATAACTAAATAACTAAATAACTAAATAACTAAATAACTAAATAACTAAATAACTAAATAACTAAATAACTAAATAACTAAATAACTAAATAACTAAATAACTAAATAACTAAATAACTAAATAACTAAATAACTAAATAACTAAATAACTAAATAACTAAATAACTAAATAACTAAATAACTAAATAACTAAATAACTAAATAACTAAATAACTAAATAACTAAATAACTAAATAACTAAATAACTAAATAACTAAATAACTAAATAACTAAATAACTAAATAACTAAATAACTAAATAACTAAATAACTAAATAACTAAATAACTAAATAACTAAATAACTAAATAACTAAATAACTAAATAACTAAATAACTAAATAACTAAATAACTAAATAACTAAATAACTAAATAACTAAATAACTAAATAACTAAATAACTAAATAACTAAATAACTAAATAACTAAATAACTAAATAACTAAATAACTAAATAACTAAATAACTAAATAACTAAATAACTAAATAACTAAATAACTAAATAACTAAATAACTAAATAACTAAATAACTAAATAACTAAATAACTAAATAACTAAATAACTAAATAACTAAATAACTAAATAACTAAATAACTAAATAACTAAATAACTAAATAACTAAATAACTAAATAACTAAATAACTAAATAACTAAATAACTAAATAACTAAATAACTAAATAACTAAATAACTAAATAACTAAATAACTAAATAACTAAATAACTAAATAACTAAATAACTAAATAACTAAATAACTAAATAACTAAATAACTAAATAACTAAATAACTAAATAACTAAATAACTAAATAACTAAATAACTAAATAACTAAATAACTAAATAACTAAATAACTAAATAACTAAATAACTAAATAACTAAATAACTAAATAACTAAATAACTAAATAACTAAATAACTAAATAACTAAATAACTAAATAACTAAATAACTAAATAACTAAATAACTAAATAACTAAATAACTAAATAACTAAATAACTAAATAACTAAATAACTAAATAACTAAATAACTAAATAACTAAATAACTAAATAACTAAATAACTAAATAACTAAATAACTAAATAACTAAATAACTAAATAACTAAATAACTAAATAACTAAATAACTAAATAACTAAATAACTAAATAACTAAATAACTAAATAACTAAATAACTAAATAACTAAATAACTAAATAACTAAATAACTAAATAACTAAATAACTAAATAACTAAATAACTAAATAACTAAATAACTAAATAACTAAATAACTAAATAACTAAATAACTAAATAACTAAATAACTAAATAACTAAATAACTAAATAACTAAATAACTAAATAACTAAATAACTAAATAACTAAATAACTAAATAACTAAATAACTAAATAACTAAATAACTAAATAACTAAATAACTAAATAACTAAATAACTAAATAACTAAATAACTAAATAACTAAATAACTAAATAACTAAATAACTAAATAACTAAATAACTAAATAACTAAATAACTAAATAACTAAATAACTAAATAACTAAATAACTAAATAACTAAATAACTAAATAACTAAATAACTAAATAACTAAATAACTAAATAACTAAATAACTAAATAACTAAATAACTAAATAACTAAATAACTAAATAACTAAATAACTAAATAACTAAATAACTAAATAACTAAATAACTAAATAACTAAATAACTAAATAACTAAATAACTAAATAACTAAATAACTAAATAACTAAATAACTAAATAACTAAATAACTAAATAACTAAATAACTAAATAACTAAATAACTAAATAACTAAATAACTAAATAACTAAATAACTAAATAACTAAATAACTAAATAACTAAATAACTAAATAACTAAATAACTAAATAACTAAATAACTAAATAACTAAATAACTAAATAACTAAATAACTAAATAACTAAATAACTAAATAACTAAATAACTAAATAACTAAATAACTAAATAACTAAATAACTAAATAACTAAATAACTAAATAACTAAATAACTAAATAACTAAATAACTAAATAACTAAATAACTAAATAACTAAATAACTAAATAACTAAATAACTAAATAACTAAATAACTAAATAACTAAATAACTAAATAACTAAATAACTAAATAACTAAATAACTAAATAACTAAATAACTAAATAACTAAATAACTAAATAACTAAATAACTAAATAACTAAATAACTAAATAACTAAATAACTAAATAACTAAATAACTAAATAACTAAATAACTAAATAACTAAATAACTAAATAACTAAATAACTAAATAACTAAATAACTAAATAACTAAATAACTAAATAACTAAATAACTAAATAACTAAATAACTAAATAACTAAATAACTAAATAACTAAATAACTAAATAACTAAATAACTAAATAACTAAATAACTAAATAACTAAATAACTAAATAACTAAATAACTAAATAACTAAATAACTAAATAACTAAATAACTAAATAACTAAATAACTAAATAACTAAATAACTAAATAACTAAATAACTAAATAACTAAATAACTAAATAACTAAATAACTAAATAACTAAATAACTAAATAACTAAATAACTAAATAACTAAATAACTAAATAACTAAATAACTAAATAACTAAATAACTAAATAACTAAATAACTAAATAACTAAATAACTAAATAACTAAATAACTAAATAACTAAATAACTAAATAACTAAATAACTAAATAACTAAATAACTAAATAACTAAATAACTAAATAACTAAATAACTAAATAACTAAATAACTAAATAACTAAATAACTAAATAACTAAATAACTAAATAACTAAATAACTAAATAACTAAATAACTAAATAACTAAATAACTAAATAACTAAATAACTAAATAACTAAATAACTAAATAACTAAATAACTAAATAACTAAATAACTAAATAACTAAATAACTAAATAACTAAATAACTAAATAACTAAATAACTAAATAACTAAATAACTAAATAACTAAATAACTAAATAACTAAATAACTAAATAACTAAATAACTAAATAACTAAATAACTAAATAACTAAATAACTAAATAACTAAATAACTAAATAACTAAATAACTAAATAACTAAATAACTAAATAACTAAATAACTAAATAACTAAATAACTAAATAACTAAATAACTAAATAACTAAATAACTAAATAACTAAATAACTAAATAACTAAATAACTAAATAACTAAATAACTAAATAACTAAATAACTAAATAACTAAATAACTAAATAACTAAATAACTAAATAACTAAATAACTAAATAACTAAATAACTAAATAACTAAATAACTAAATAACTAAATAACTAAATAACTAAATAACTAAATAACTAAATAACTAAATAACTAAATAACTAAATAACTAAATAACTAAATAACTAAATAACTAAATAACTAAATAACTAAATAACTAAATAACTAAATAACTAAATAACTAAATAACTAAATAACTAAATAACTAAATAACTAAATAACTAAATAACTAAATAACTAAATAACTAAATAACTAAATAACTAAATAACTAAATAACTAAATAACTAAATAACTAAATAACTAAATAACTAAATAACTAAATAACTAAATAACTAAATAACTAAATAACTAAATAACTAAATAACTAAATAACTAAATAACTAAATAACTAAATAACTAAATAACTAAATAACTAAATAACTAAATAACTAAATAACTAAATAACTAAATAACTAAATAACTAAATAACTAAATAACTAAATAACTAAATAACTAAATAACTAAATAACTAAATAACTAAATAACTAAATAACTAAATAACTAAATAACTAAATAACTAAATAACTAAATAACTAAATAACTAAATAACTAAATAACTAAATAACTAAATAACTAAATAACTAAATAACTAAATAACTAAATAACTAAATAACTAAATAACTAAATAACTAAATAACTAAATAACTAAATAACTAAATAACTAAATAACTAAATAACTAAATAACTAAATAACTAAATAACTAAATAACTAAATAACTAAATAACTAAATAACTAAATAACTAAATAACTAAATAACTAAATAACTAAATAACTAAATAACTAAATAACTAAATAACTAAATAACTAAATAACTAAATAACTAAATAACTAAATAACTAAATAACTAAATAACTAAATAACTAAATAACTAAATAACTAAATAACTAAATAACTAAATAACTAAATAACTAAATAACTAAATAACTAAATAACTAAATAACTAAATAACTAAATAACTAAATAACTAAATAACTAAATAACTAAATAACTAAATAACTAAATAACTAAATAACTAAATAACTAAATAACTAAATAACTAAATAACTAAATAACTAAATAACTAAATAACTAAATAACTAAATAACTAAATAACTAAATAACTAAATAACTAAATAACTAAATAACTAAATAACTAAATAACTAAATAACTAAATAACTAAATAACTAAATAACTAAATAACTAAATAACTAAATAACTAAATAACTAAATAACTAAATAACTAAATAACTAAATAACTAAATAACTAAATAACTAAATAACTAAATAACTAAATAACTAAATAACTAAATAACTAAATAACTAAATAACTAAATAACTAAATAACTAAATAACTAAATAACTAAATAACTAAATAACTAAATAACTAAATAACTAAATAACTAAATAACTAAATAACTAAATAACTAAATAACTAAATAACTAAATAACTAAATAACTAAATAACTAAATAACTAAATAACTAAATAACTAAATAACTAAATAACTAAATAACTAAATAACTAAATAACTAAATAACTAAATAACTAAATAACTAAATAACTAAATAACTAAATAACTAAATAACTAAATAACTAAATAACTAAATAACTAAATAACTAAATAACTAAATAACTAAATAACTAAATAACTAAATAACTAAATAACTAAATAACTAAATAACTAAATAACTAAATAACTAAATAACTAAATAACTAAATAACTAAATAACTAAATAACTAAATAACTAAATAACTAAATAACTAAATAACTAAATAACTAAATAACTAAATAACTAAATAACTAAATAACTAAATAACTAAATAACTAAATAACTAAATAACTAAATAACTAAATAACTAAATAACTAAATAACTAAATAACTAAATAACTAAATAACTAAATAACTAAATAACTAAATAACTAAATAACTAAATAACTAAATAACTAAATAACTAAATAACTAAATAACTAAATAACTAAATAACTAAATAACTAAATAACTAAATAACTAAATAACTAAATAACTAAATAACTAAATAACTAAATAACTAAATAACTAAATAACTAAATAACTAAATAACTAAATAACTAAATAACTAAATAACTAAATAACTAAATAACTAAATAACTAAATAACTAAATAACTAAATAACTAAATAACTAAATAACTAAATAACTAAATAACTAAATAACTAAATAACTAAATAACTAAATAACTAAATAACTAAATAACTAAATAACTAAATAACTAAATAACTAAATAACTAAATAACTAAATAACTAAATAACTAAATAACTAAATAACTAAATAACTAAATAACTAAATAACTAAATAACTAAATAACTAAATAACTAAATAACTAAATAACTAAATAACTAAATAACTAAATAACTAAATAACTAAATAACTAAATAACTAAATAACTAAATAACTAAATAACTAAATAACTAAATAACTAAATAACTAAATAACTAAATAACTAAATAACTAAATAACTAAATAACTAAATAACTAAATAACTAAATAACTAAATAACTAAATAACTAAATAACTAAATAACTAAATAACTAAATAACTAAATAACTAAATAACTAAATAACTAAATAACTAAATAACTAAATAACTAAATAACTAAATAACTAAATAACTAAATAACTAAATAACTAAATAACTAAATAACTAAATAACTAAATAACTAAATAACTAAATAACTAAATAACTAAATAACTAAATAACTAAATAACTAAATAACTAAATAACTAAATAACTAAATAACTAAATAACTAAATAACTAAATAACTAAATAACTAAATAACTAAATAACTAAATAACTAAATAACTAAATAACTAAATAACTAAATAACTAAATAACTAAATAACTAAATAACTAAATAACTAAATAACTAAATAACTAAATAACTAAATAACTAAATAACTAAATAACTAAATAACTAAATAACTAAATAACTAAATAACTAAATAACTAAATAACTAAATAACTAAATAACTAAATAACTAAATAACTAAATAACTAAATAACTAAATAACTAAATAACTAAATAACTAAATAACTAAATAACTAAATAACTAAATAACTAAATAACTAAATAACTAAATAACTAAATAACTAAATAACTAAATAACTAAATAACTAAATAACTAAATAACTAAATAACTAAATAACTAAATAACTAAATAACTAAATAACTAAATAACTAAATAACTAAATAACTAAATAACTAAATAACTAAATAACTAAATAACTAAATAACTAAATAACTAAATAACTAAATAACTAAATAACTAAATAACTAAATAACTAAATAACTAAATAACTAAATAACTAAATAACTAAATAACTAAATAACTAAATAACTAAATAACTAAATAACTAAATAACTAAATAACTAAATAACTAAATAACTAAATAACTAAATAACTAAATAACTAAATAACTAAATAACTAAACTAACTAAAATAACTAAAGTAACTAAATAACTAAATAACTAAATAAAACTAAATAATCTTAAAAACTAAATAACTAAATAACTAAATAAACTAATTAACTAAATAACTAAATAACTAAAATTACATAAATAAACTAAATAATCTAATTAACTAAATACTAATACACTAAATAACTAAATAAACTAACTTACTCTAAATAACTAAATAACT
>CALUEK010000503.1:0-19712 GCA_944039245.1 Nebria salina | reverse complement strand
ACTAAATAACTAAATAACTAAATAACTAAATAACTAAATAACTAAATAACTAAATAACTAAATAACTAAATAACTAAATAACTAAATAACTAAATAACTAAATAACTAAATAACTAAATAACTAAATAACTAAATAACTAAATAACTAAATAACTAAATAACTAAATAACTAAATAACTAAATAACTAAATAACTAAATAACTAAATAACTAAATAACTAAATAACTAAATAACTAAATAACTAAATAACTAAATAACTAAATAACTAAATAACTAAATAACTAAATAACTAAATAACTAAATAACTAAATAACTAAATAACTAAATAACTAAATAACTAAATAACTAAATAACTAAATAACTAAATAACTAAATAACTAAATAACTAAATAACTAAATAACTAAATAACTAAATAACTAAATAACTAAATAACTAAATAACTAAATAACTAAATAACTAAATAACTAAATAACTAAATAACTAAATAACTAAATAACTAAATAACTAAATAACTAAATAACTAAATAACTAAATAACTAAATAACTAAATAACTAAATAACTAAATAACTAAATAACTAAATAACTAAATAACTAAATAACTAAATAACTAAATAACTAAATAACTAAATAACTAAATAACTAAATAACTAAATAACTAAATAACTAAATAACTAAATAACTAAATAACTAAATAACTAAATAACTAAATAACTAAATAACTAAATAACTAAATAACTAAATAACTAAATAACTAAATAACTAAATAACTAAATAACTAAATAACTAAATAACTAAATAACTAAATAACTAAATAACTAAATAACTAAATAACTAAATAACTAAATAACTAAATAACTAAATAACTAAATAACTAAATAACTAAATAACTAAATAACTAAATAACTAAATAACTAAATAACTAAATAACTAAATAACTAAATAACTAAATAACTAAATAACTAAATAACTAAATAACTAAATAACTAAATAACTAAATAACTAAATAACTAAATAACTAAATAACTAAATAACTAAATAACTAAATAACTAAATAACTAAATAACTAAATAACTAAATAACTAAATAACTAAATAACTAAATAACTAAATAACTAAATAACTAAATAACTAAATAACTAAATAACTAAATAACTAAATAACTAAATAACTAAATAACTAAATAACTAAATAACTAAATAACTAAATAACTAAATAACTAAATAACTAAATAACTAAATAACTAAATAACTAAATAACTAAATAACTAAATAACTAAATAACTAAATAACTAAATAACTAAATAACTAAATAACTAAATAACTAAATAACTAAATAACTAAATAACTAAATAACTAAATAACTAAATAACTAAATAACTAAATAACTAAATAACTAAATAACTAAATAACTAAATAACTAAATAACTAAATAACTAAATAACTAAATAACTAAATAACTAAATAACTAAATAACTAAATAACTAAATAACTAAATAACTAAATAACTAAATAACTAAATAACTAAATAACTAAATAACTAAATAACTAAATAACTAAATAACTAAATAACTAAATAACTAAATAACTAAATAACTAAATAACTAAATAACTAAATAACTAAATAACTAAATAACTAAATAACTAAATAACTAAATAACTAAATAACTAAATAACTAAATAACTAAATAACTAAATAACTAAATAACTAAATAACTAAATAACTAAATAACTAAATAACTAAATAACTAAATAACTAAATAACTAAATAACTAAATAACTAAATAACTAAATAACTAAATAACTAAATAACTAAATAACTAAATAACTAAATAACTAAATAACTAAATAACTAAATAACTAAATAACTAAATAACTAAATAACTAAATAACTAAATAACTAAATAACTAAATAACTAAATAACTAAATAACTAAATAACTAAATAACTAAATAACTAAATAACTAAATAACTAAATAACTAAATAACTAAATAACTAAATAACTAAATAACTAAATAACTAAATAACTAAATAACTAAATAACTAAATAACTAAATAACTAAATAACTAAATAACTAAATAACTAAATAACTAAATAACTAAATAACTAAATAACTAAATAACTAAATAACTAAATAACTAAATAACTAAATAACTAAATAACTAAATAACTAAATAACTAAATAACTAAATAACTAAATAACTAAATAACTAAATAACTAAATAACTAAATAACTAAATAACTAAATAACTAAATAACTAAATAACTAAATAACTAAATAACTAAATAACTAAATAACTAAATAACTAAATAACTAAATAACTAAATAACTAAATAACTAAATAACTAAATAACTAAATAACTAAATAACTAAATAACTAAATAACTAAATAACTAAATAACTAAATAACTAAATAACTAAATAACTAAATAACTAAATAACTAAATAACTAAATAACTAAATAACTAAATAACTAAATAACTAAATAACTAAATAACTAAATAACTAAATAACTAAATAACTAAATAACTAAATAACTAAATAACTAAATAACTAAATAACTAAATAACTAAATAACTAAATAACTAAATAACTAAATAACTAAATAACTAAATAACTAAATAACTAAATAACTAAATAACTAAATAACTAAATAACTAAATAACTAAATAACTAAATAACTAAATAACTAAATAACTAAATAACTAAATAACTAAATAACTAAATAACTAAATAACTAAATAACTAAATAACTAAATAACTAAATAACTAAATAACTAAATAACTAAATAACTAAATAACTAAATAACTAAATAACTAAATAACTAAATAACTAAATAACTAAATAACTAAATAACTAAATAACTAAATAACTAAATAACTAAATAACTAAATAACTAAATAACTAAATAACTAAATAACTAAATAACTAAATAACTAAATAACTAAATAACTAAATAACTAAATAACTAAATAACTAAATAACTAAATAACTAAATAACTAAATAACTAAATAACTAAATAACTAAATAACTAAATAACTAAATAACTAAATAACTAAATAACTAAATAACTAAATAACTAAATAACTAAATAACTAAATAACTAAATAACTAAATAACTAAATAACTAAATAACTAAATAACTAAATAACTAAATAACTAAATAACTAAATAACTAAATAACTAAATAACTAAATAACTAAATAACTAAATAACTAAATAACTAAATAACTAAATAACTAAATAACTAAATAACTAAATAACTAAATAACTAAATAACTAAATAACTAAATAACTAAATAACTAAATAACTAAATAACTAAATAACTAAATAACTAAATAACTAAATAACTAAATAACTAAATAACTAAATAACTAAATAACTAAATAACTAAATAACTAAATAACTAAATAACTAAATAACTAAATAACTAAATAACTAAATAACTAAATAACTAAATAACTAAATAACTAAATAACTAAATAACTAAATAACTAAATAACTAAATAACTAAATAACTAAATAACTAAATAACTAAATAACTAAATAACTAAATAACTAAATAACTAAATAACTAAATAACTAAATAACTAAATAACTAAATAACTAAATAACTAAATAACTAAATAACTAAATAACTAAATAACTAAATAACTAAATAACTAAATAACTAAATAACTAAATAACTAAATAACTAAATAACTAAATAACTAAATAACTAAATAACTAAATAACTAAATAACTAAATAACTAAATAACTAAATAACTAAATAACTAAATAACTAAATAACTAAATAACTAAATAACTAAATAACTAAATAACTAAATAACTAAATAACTAAATAACTAAATAACTAAATAACTAAATAACTAAATAACTAAATAACTAAATAACTAAATAACTAAATAACTAAATAACTAAATAACTAAATAACTAAATAACTAAATAACTAAATAACTAAATAACTAAATAACTAAATAACTAAATAACTAAATAACTAAATAACTAAATAACTAAATAACTAAATAACTAAATAACTAAATAACTAAATAACTAAATAACTAAATAACTAAATAACTAAATAACTAAATAACTAAATAACTAAATAACTAAATAACTAAATAACTAAATAACTAAATAACTAAATAACTAAATAACTAAATAACTAAATAACTAAATAACTAAATAACTAAATAACTAAATAACTAAATAACTAAATAACTAAATAACTAAATAACTAAATAACTAAATAACTAAATAACTAAATAACTAAATAACTAAATAACTAAATAACTAAATAACTAAATAACTAAATAACTAAATAACTAAATAACTAAATAACTAAATAACTAAATAACTAAATAACTAAATAACTAAATAACTAAATAACTAAATAACTAAATAACTAAATAACTAAATAACTAAATAACTAAATAACTAAATAACTAAATAACTAAATAACTAAATAACTAAATAACTAAATAACTAAATAACTAAATAACTAAATAACTAAATAACTAAATAACTAAATAACTAAATAACTAAATAACTAAATAACTAAATAACTAAATAACTAAATAACTAAATAACTAAATAACTAAATAACTAAATAACTAAATAACTAAATAACTAAATAACTAAATAACTAAATAACTAAATAACTAAATAACTAAATAACTAAATAACTAAATAACTAAATAACTAAATAACTAAATAACTAAATAACTAAATAACTAAATAACTAAATAACTAAATAACTAAATAACTAAATAACTAAATAACTAAATAACTAAATAACTAAATAACTAAATAACTAAATAACTAAATAACTAAATAACTAAATAACTAAATAACTAAATAACTAAATAACTAAATAACTAAATAACTAAATAACTAAATAACTAAATAACTAAATAACTAAATAACTAAATAACTAAATAACTAAATAACTAAATAACTAAATAACTAAATAACTAAATAACTAAATAACTAAATAACTAAATAACTAAATAACTAAATAACTAAATAACTAAATAACTAAATAACTAAATAACTAAATAACTAAATAACTAAATAACTAAATAACTAAATAACTAAATAACTAAATAACTAAATAACTAAATAACTAAATAACTAAATAACTAAATAACTAAATAACTAAATAACTAAATAACTAAATAACTAAATAACTAAATAACTAAATAACTAAATAACTAAATAACTAAATAACTAAATAACTAAATAACTAAATAACTAAATAACTAAATAACTAAATAACTAAATAACTAAATAACTAAATAACTAAATAACTAAATAACTAAATAACTAAATAACTAAATAACTAAATAACTAAATAACTAAATAACTAAATAACTAAATAACTAAATAACTAAATAACTAAATAACTAAATAACTAAATAACTAAATAACTAAATAACTAAATAACTAAATAACTAAATAACTAAATAACTAAATAACTAAATAACTAAATAACTAAATAACTAAATAACTAAATAACTAAATAACTAAATAACTAAATAACTAAATAACTAAATAACTAAATAACTAAATAACTAAATAACTAAATAACTAAATAACTAAATAACTAAATAACTAAATAACTAAATAACTAAATAACTAAATAACTAAATAACTAAATAACTAAATAACTAAATAACTAAATAACTAAATAACTAAATAACTAAATAACTAAATAACTAAATAACTAAATAACTAAATAACTAAATAACTAAATAACTAAATAACTAAATAACTAAATAACTAAATAACTAAATAACTAAATAACTAAATAACTAAATAACTAAATAACTAAATAACTAAATAACTAAATAACTAAATAACTAAATAACTAAATAACTAAATAACTAAATAACTAAATAACTAAATAACTAAATAACTAAATAACTAAATAACTAAATAACTAAATAACTAAATAACTAAATAACTAAATAACTAAATAACTAAATAACTAAATAACTAAATAACTAAATAACTAAATAACTAAATAACTAAATAACTAAATAACTAAATAACTAAATAACTAAATAACTAAATAACTAAATAACTAAATAACTAAATAACTAAATAACTAAATAACTAAATAACTAAATAACTAAATAACTAAATAACTAAATAACTAAATAACTAAATAACTAAATAACTAAATAACTAAATAACTAAATAACTAAATAACTAAATAACTAAATAACTAAATAACTAAATAACTAAATAACTAAATAACTAAATAACTAAATAACTAAATAACTAAATAACTAAATAACTAAATAACTAAATAACTAAATAACTAAATAACTAAATAACTAAATAACTAAATAACTAAATAACTAAATAACTAAATAACTAAATAACTAAATAACTAAATAACTAAATAACTAAATAACTAAATAACTAAATAACTAAATAACTAAATAACTAAATAACTAAATAACTAAATAACTAAATAACTAAATAACTAAATAACTAAATAACTAAATAACTAAATAACTAAATAACTAAATAACTAAATAACTAAATAACTAAATAACTAAATAACTAAATAACTAAATAACTAAATAACTAAATAACTAAATAACTAAATAACTAAATAACTAAATAACTAAATAACTAAATAACTAAATAACTAAATAACTAAATAACTAAATAACTAAATAACTAAATAACTAAATAACTAAATAACTAAATAACTAAATAACTAAATAACTAAATAACTAAATAACTAAATAACTAAATAACTAAATAACTAAATAACTAAATAACTAAATAACTAAATAACTAAATAACTAAATAACTAAATAACTAAATAACTAAATAACTAAATAACTAAATAACTAAATAACTAAATAACTAAATAACTAAATAACTAAATAACTAAATAACTAAATAACTAAATAACTAAATAACTAAATAACTAAATAACTAAATAACTAAATAACTAAATAACTAAATAACTAAATAACTAAATAACTAAATAACTAAATAACTAAATAACTAAATAACTAAATAACTAAATAACTAAATAACTAAATAACTAAATAACTAAATAACTAAATAACTAAATAACTAAATAACTAAATAACTAAATAACTAAATAACTAAATAACTAAATAACTAAATAACTAAATAACTAAATAACTAAATAACTAAATAACTAAATAACTAAATAACTAAATAACTAAATAACTAAATAACTAAATAACTAAATAACTAAATAACTAAATAACTAAATAACTAAATAACTAAATAACTAAATAACTAAATAACTAAATAACTAAATAACTAAATAACTAAATAACTAAATAACTAAATAACTAAATAACTAAATAACTAAATAACTAAATAACTAAATAACTAAATAACTAAATAACTAAATAACTAAATAACTAAATAACTAAATAACTAAATAACTAAATAACTAAATAACTAAATAACTAAATAACTAAATAACTAAATAACTAAATAACTAAATAACTAAATAACTAAATAACTAAATAACTAAATAACTAAATAACTAAATAACTAAATAACTAAATAACTAAATAACTAAATAACTAAATAACTAAATAACTAAATAACTAAATAACTAAATAACTAAATAACTAAATAACTAAATAACTAAATAACTAAATAACTAAATAACTAAATAACTAAATAACTAAATAACTAAATAACTAAATAACTAAATAACTAAATAACTAAATAACTAAATAACTAAATAACTAAATAACTAAATAACTAAATAACTAAATAACTAAATAACTAAATAACTAAATAACTAAATAACTAAATAACTAAATAACTAAATAACTAAATAACTAAATAACTAAATAACTAAATAACTAAATAACTAAATAACTAAATAACTAAATAACTAAATAACTAAATAACTAAATAACTAAATAACTAAATAACTAAATAACTAAATAACTAAATAACTAAATAACTAAATAACTAAATAACTAAATAACTAAATAACTAAATAACTAAATAACTAAATAACTAAATAACTAAATAACTAAATAACTAAATAACTAAATAACTAAATAACTAAATAACTAAATAACTAAATAACTAAATAACTAAATAACTAAATAACTAAATAACTAAATAACTAAATAACTAAATAACTAAATAACTAAATAACTAAATAACTAAATAACTAAATAACTAAATAACTAAATAACTAAATAACTAAATAACTAAATAACTAAATAACTAAATAACTAAATAACTAAATAACTAAATAACTAAATAACTAAATAACTAAATAACTAAATAACTAAATAACTAAATAACTAAATAACTAAATAACTAAATAACTAAATAACTAAATAACTAAATAACTAAATAACTAAATAACTAAATAACTAAATAACTAAATAACTAAATAACTAAATAACTAAATAACTAAATAACTAAATAACTAAATAACTAAATAACTAAATAACTAAATAACTAAATAACTAAATAACTAAATAACTAAATAACTAAATAACTAAATAACTAAATAACTAAATAACTAAATAACTAAATAACTAAATAACTAAATAACTAAATAACTAAATAACTAAATAACTAAATAACTAAATAACTAAATAACTAAATAACTAAATAACTAAATAACTAAATAACTAAATAACTAAATAACTAAATAACTAAATAACTAAATAACTAAATAACTAAATAACTAAATAACTAAATAACTAAATAACTAAATAACTAAATAACTAAATAACTAAATAACTAAATAACTAAATAACTAAATAACTAAATAACTAAATAACTAAATAACTAAATAACTAAATAACTAAATAACTAAATAACTAAATAACTAAATAACTAAATAACTAAATAACTAAATAACTAAATAACTAAATAACTAAATAACTAAATAACTAAATAACTAAATAACTAAATAACTAAATAACTAAATAACTAAATAACTAAATAACTAAATAACTAAATAACTAAATAACTAAATAACTAAATAACTAAATAACTAAATAACTAAATAACTAAATAACTAAACTAACTAAACTAATAACTAACTAAATAACTAAATAACTAAATAACTAAATAACTAAATAACTAAATAACTAAATAACTAAATAACTAAATAACTAAATAACTAAATAACTAAATAACTAAATAACTAAATAACTAAATAACTAAATAACTAAATAACTAAATAACTAAATAACTAAATAACTAAATAACTAAATAACTAAATAACTAAATAACTAAATAACTAAATAACTAAATAACTAAATAACTAAATAACTAAATAACTAAATAACTAAATAACTAAATAACTAAATAACTAAATAACTAAATAACTAAATAACTAAATAACTAAATAACTAAATAACTAAATAACTAAATAACTAAATAACTAAATAACTAAATAACTAAATAACTAAATAACTAAATAACTAAATAACTAAATAACTAAATAACTAAATAACTAAATAACTAAATAACTAAATAACTAAATAACTAAATAACTAAATAACTAAATAACTAAATAACTAAATAACTAAATAACTAAATAACTAAATAACTAAATAACTAAATAACTAAATAACTAAATAACTAAATAACTAAATAACTAAATAACTAAATAACTAAATAACTAAATAACTAAATAACTAAATAACTAAATAACTAAATAACTAAATAACTAAATAACTAAATAACTAAATAACTAAATAACTAAATAACTAAATAACTAAATAACTAAATAACTAAATAACTAAATAACTAAATAACTAAATAACTAAATAACTAAATAACTAAATAACTAAATAACTAAATAACTAAATAACTAAATAACTAAATAACTAAATAACTAAATAACTAAATAACTAAATAACTAAATAACTAAATAACTAAATAACTAAATAACTAAATAACTAAATAACTAAATAACTAAATAACTAAATAACTAAATAACTAAATAACTAAATAACTAAATAACTAAATAACTAAATAACTAAATAACTAAATAACTAAATAACTAAATAACTAAATAACTAAATAACTAAATAACTAAATAACTAAATAACTAAATAACTAAATAACTAAATAACTAAATAACTAAATAACTAAATAACTAAATAACTAAATAACTAAATAACTAAATAACTAAATAACTAAATAACTAAATAACTAAATAACTAAATAACTAAATAACTAAATAACTAAATAACTAAATAACTAAATAACTAAATAACTAAATAACTAAATAACTAAATAACTAAATAACTAAATAACTAAATAACTAAATAACTAAATAACTAAATAACTAAATAACTAAATAACTAAATAACTAAATAACTAAATAACTAAATAACTAAATAACTAAATAACTAAATAACTAAATAACTAAATAACTAAATAACTAAATAACTAAATAACTAAATAACTAAATAACTAAATAACTAAATAACTAAATAACTAAATAACTAAATAACTAAATAACTAAATAACTAAATAACTAAATAACTAAATAACTAAATAACTAAATAACTAAATAACTAAATAACTAAATAACTAAATAACTAAATAACTAAATAACTAAATAACTAAATAACTAAATAACTAAATAACTAAATAACTAAATAACTAAATAACTAAATAACTAAATAACTAAATAACTAAATAACTAAATAACTAAATAACTAAATAACTAAATAACTAAATAACTAAATAACTAAATAACTAAATAACTAAATAACTAAATAACTAAATAACTAAATAACTAAATAACTAAATAACTAAATAACTAAATAACTAAATAACTAAATAACTAAATAACTAAATAACTAAATAACTAAATAACTAAATAACTAAATAACTAAATAACTAAATAACTAAATAACTAAATAACTAAATAACTAAATAACTAAATAACTAAATAACTAAATAACTAAATAACTAAATAACTAAATAACTAAATAACTAAATAACTAAATAACTAAATAACTAAATAACTAAATAACTAAATAACTAAATAACTAAATAACTAAATAACTAAATAACTAAATAACTAAATAACTAAATAACTAAATAACTAAATAACTAAATAACTAAATAACTAAATAACTAAATAACTAAATAACTAAATAACTAAATAACTAAATAACTAAATAACTAAATAACTAAATAACTAAATAACTAAATAACTAAATAACTAAATAACTAAATAACTAAATAACTAAATAACTAAATAACTAAATAACTAAATAACTAAATAACTAAATAACTAAATAACTAAATAACTAAATAACTAAATAACTAAATAACTAAATAACTAAATAACTAAATAACTAAATAACTAAATAACTAAATAACTAAATAACTAAATAACTAAATAACTAAATAACTAAATAACTAAATAACTAAATAACTAAATAACTAAATAACTAAATAACTAAATAACTAAATAACTAAATAACTAAATAACTAAATAACTAAATAACTAAATAACTAAATAACTAAATAACTAAATAACTAAATAACTAAATAACTAAATAACTAAATAACTAAATAACTAAATAACTAAATAACTAAATAACTAAATAACTAAATAACTAAATAACTAAATAACTAAATAACTAAATAACTAAATAACTAAATAACTAAATAACTAAATAACTAAATAACTAAATAACTAAATAACTAAATAACTAAATAACTAAATAACTAAATAACTAAATAACTAAATAACTAAATAACTAAATAACTAAATAACTAAATAACTAAATAACTAAATAACTAAATAACTAAATAACTAAATAACTAAATAACTAAATAACTAAATAACTAAATAACTAAATAACTAAATAACTAAATAACTAAATAACTAAATAACTAAATAACTAAATAACTAAATAACTAAATAACTAAATAACTAAATAACTAAATAACTAAATAACTAAATAACTAAATAACTAAATAACTAAATAACTAAATAACTAAATAACTAAATAACTAAATAACTAAATAACTAAATAACTAAATAACTAAATAACTAAATAACTAAATAACTAAATAACTAAATAACTAAATAACTAAATAACTAAATAACTAAATAACTAAATAACTAAATAACTAAATAACTAAATAACTAAATAACTAAATAACTAAATAACTAAATAACTAAATAACTAAATAACTAAATAACTAAATAACTAAATAACTAAATAACTAAATAACTAAATAACTAAATAACTAAATAACTAAATAACTAAATAACTAAATAACTAAATAACTAAATAACTAAATAACTAAATAACTAAATAACTAAATAACTAAATAACTAAATAACTAAATAACTAAATAACTAAATAACTAAATAACTAAATAACTAAATAACTAAATAACTAAATAACTAAATAACTAAATAACTAAATAACTAAATAACTAAATAACTAAATAACTAAATAACTAAATAACTAAATAACTAAATAACTAAATAACTAAATAACTAAATAACTAAATAACTAAATAACTAAATAACTAAATAACTAAATAACTAAATAACTAAATAACTAAATAACTAAATAACTAAATAACTAAATAACTAAATAACTAAATAACTAAATAACTAAATAACTAAATAACTAAATAACTAAATAACTAAATAACTAAATAACTAAATAACTAAATAACTAAATAACTAAATAACTAAATAACTAAATAACTAAATAACTAAATAACTAAATAACTAAATAACTAAATAACTAAATAACTAAATAACTAAATAACTAAATAACTAAATAACTAAATAACTAAATAACTAAATAACTAAATAACTAAATAACTAAATAACTAAATAACTAAATAACTAAATAACTAAATAACTAAATAACTAAATAACTAAATAACTAAATAACTAAATAACTAAATAACTAAATAACTAAATAACTAAATAACTAAATAACTAAATAACTAAATAACTAAATAACTAAATAACTAAATAACTAAATAACTAAATAACTAAATAACTAAATAACTAAATAACTAAATAACTAAATAACTAAATAACTAAATAACTAAATAACTAAATAACTAAATAACTAAATAACTAAATAACTAAATAACTAAATAACTAAATAACTAAATAACTAAATAACTAAATAACTAAATAACTAAATAACTAAATAACTAAATAACTAAATAACTAAATAACTAAATAACTAAATAACTAAATAACTAAATAACTAAATAACTAAATAACTAAATAACTAAATAACTAAATAACTAAATAACTAAATAACTAAATAACTAAATAACTAAATAACTAAATAACTAAATAACTAAATAACTAAATAACTAAATAACTAAATAACTAAATAACTAAATAACTAAATAACTAAATAACTAAATAACTAAATAACTAAATAACTAAATAACTAAATAACTAAATAACTAAATAACTAAATAACTAAATAACTAAATAACTAAATAACTAAATAACTAAATAACTAAATAACTAAATAACTAAATAACTAAATAACTAAATAACTAAATAACTAAATAACTAAATAACTAAATAACTAAATAACTAAATAACTAAATAACTAAATAACTAAATAACTAAATAACTAAATAACTAAATAACTAAATAACTAAATAACTAAATAACTAAATAACTAAATAACTAAATAACTAAATAACTAAATAACTAAATAACTAAATAACTAAATAACTAAATAACTAAATAACTAAATAACTAAATAACTAAATAACTAAATAACTAAATAACTAAATAACTAAATAACTAAATAACTAAATAACTAAATAACTAAATAACTAAATAACTAAATAACTAAATAACTAAATAACTAAATAACTAAATAACTAAATAACTAAATAACTAAATAACTAAATAACTAAATAACTAAATAACTAAATAACTAAATAACTAAATAACTAAATAACTAAATAACTAAATAACTAAATAACTAAATAACTAAATAACTAAATAACTAAATAACTAAATAACTAAATAACTAAATAACTAAATAACTAAATAACTAAATAACTAAATAACTAAATAACTAAATAACTAAATAACTAAATAACTAAATAACTAAATAACTAAATAACTAAATAACTAAATAACTAAATAACTAAATAACTAAATAACTAAATAACTAAATAACTAAATAACTAAATAACTAAATAACTAAATAACTAAATAACTAAATAACTAAATAACTAAATAACTAAATAACTAAATAACTAAATAACTAAATAACTAAATAACTAAATAACTAAATAACTAAATAACTAAATAACTAAATAACTAAATAACTAAATAACTAAATAACTAAATAACTAAATAACTAAATAACTAAATAACTAAATAACTAAATAACTAAATAACTAAATAACTAAATAACTAAATAACTAAATAACTAAATAACTAAATAACTAAATAACTAAATAACTAAATAACTAAATAACTAAATAACTAAATAACTAAATAACTAAATAACTAAATAACTAAATAACTAAATAACTAAATAACTAAATAACTAAATAACTAAATAACTAAATAACTAAATAACTAAATAACTAAATAACTAAATAACTAAATAACTAAATAACTAAATAACTAAATAACTAAATAACTAAATAACTAAATAACTAAATAACTAAATAACTAAATAACTAAATAACTAAATAACTAAATAACTAAATAACTAAATAACTAAATAACTAAATAACTAAATAACTAAATAACTAAATAACTAAATAACTAAATAACTAAATAACTAAATAACTAAATAACTAAATAACTAAATAACTAAATAACTAAATAACTAAATAACTAAATAACTAAATAACTAAATAACTAAATAACTAAATAACTAAATAACTAAATAACTAAATAACTAAATAACTAAATAACTAAATAACTAAATAACTAAATAACTAAATAACTAAATAACTAAATAACTAAATAACTAAATAACTAAATAACTAAATAACTAAATAACTAAATAACTAAATAACTAAATAACTAAATAACTAAATAACTAAATAACTAAATAACTAAATAACTAAATAACTAAATAACTAAATAACTAAATAACTAAATAACTAAATAACTAAATAACTAAATAACTAAATAACTAAATAACTAAATAACTAAATAACTAAATAACTAAATAACTAAATAACTAAATAACTAAATAACTAAATAACTAAATAACTAAATAACTAAATAACTAAATAACTAAATAACTAAATAACTAAATAACTAAATAACTAAATAACTAAATAACTAAATAACTAAATAACTAAATAACTAAATAACTAAATAACTAAATAACTAAATAACTAAATAACTAAATAACTAAATAACTAAATAACTAAATAACTAAATAACTAAATAACTAAATAACTAAATAACTAAATAACTAAATAACTAAATAACTAAATAACTAAATAACTAAATAACTAAATAACTAAATAACTAAATAACTAAATAACTAAATAACTAAATAACTAAATAACTAAATAACTAAATAACTAAATAACTAAATAACTAAATAACTAAATAACTAAATAACTAAATAACTAAATAACTAAATAACTAAATAACTAAATAACTAAATAACTAAATAACTAAATAACTAAATAACTAAATAACTAAATAACTAAATAACTAAATAACTAAATAACTAAATAACTAAATAACTAAATAACTAAATAACTAAATAACTAAATAACTAAATAACTAAATAACTAAATAACTAAATAACTAAATAACTAAATAACTAAATAACTAAATAACTAAATAACTAAATAACTAAATAACTAAATAACTAAATAACTAAATAACTAAATAACTAAATAACTAAATAACTAAATAACTAAATAACTAAATAACTAAATAACTAAATAACTAAATAACTAAATAACTAAATAACTAAATAACTAAATAACTAAATAACTAAATAACTAAATAACTAAATAACTAAATAACTAAATAACTAAATAACTAAATAACTAAATAACTAAATAACTAAATAACTAAATAACTAAATAACTAAATAACTAAATAACTAAATAACTAAATAACTAAATAACTAAATAACTAAATAACTAAATAACTAAATAACTAAATAACTAAATAACTAAATAACTAAATAACTAAATAACTAAATAACTAAATAACTAAATAACTAAATAACTAAATAACTAAATAACTAAATAACTAAATAACTAAATAACTAAATAACTAAATAACTAAATAACTAAATAACTAAATAACTAAATAACTAAATAACTAAATAACTAAATAACTAAATAACTAAATAACTAAATAACTAAATAACTAAATAACTAAATAACTAAATAACTAAATAACTAAATAACTAAATAACTAAATAACTAAATAACTAAATAACTAAATAACTAAATAACTAAATAACTAAATAACTAAATAACTAAATAACTAAATAACTAAATAACTAAATAACTAAATAACTAAATAACTAAATAACTAAATAACTAAATAACTAAATAACTAAATAACTAAATAACTAAATAACTAAATAACTAAATAACTAAATAACTAAATAACTAAATAACTAAATAACTAAATAACTAAATAACTAAATAACTAAATAACTAAATAACTAAATAACTAAATAACTAAATAACTAAATAACTAAATAACTAAATAACTAAATAACTAAATAACTAAATAACTAAATAACTAAATAACTAAATAACTAAATAACTAAATAACTAAATAACTAAATAACTAAATAACTAAATAACTAAATAACTAAATAACTAAATAACTAAATAACTAAATAACTAAATAACTAAATAACTAAATAACTAAATAACTAAATAACTAAATAACTAAATAACTAAATAACTAAATAACTAAATAACTAAATAACTAAATAACTAAATAACTAAATAACTAAATAACTAAATAACTAAATAACTAAATAACTAAATAACTAAATAACTAAATAACTAAATAACTAAATAACTAAATAACTAAATAACTAAATAACTAAATAACTAAATAACTAAATAACTAAATAACTAAATAACTAAATAACTAAATAACTAAATAACTAAATAACTAAATAACTAAATAACTAAATAACTAAATAACTAAATAACTAAATAACTAAATAACTAAATAACTAAATAACTAAATAACTAAATAACTAAATAACTAAATAACTAAATAACTAAATAACTAAATAACTAAATAACTAAATAACTAAATAACTAAATAACTAAATAACTAAATAACTAAATAACTAAATAACTAAATAACTAAATAACTAAATAACTAAATAACTAAATAACTAAATAACTAAATAACTAAATAACTAAATAACTAAATAACTAAATAACTAAATAACTAAATAACTAAATAACTAAATAACTAAATAACTAAATAACTAAATAACTAAATAACTAAATAACTAAATAACTAAATAACTAAATAACTAAATAACTAAATAACTAAATAACTAAATAACTAAATAACTAAATAACTAAATAACTAAATAACTAAATAACTAAATAACTAAATAACTAAATAACTAAATAACTAAATAACTAAATAACTAAATAACTAAATAACTAAATAACTAAATAACTAAATAACTAAATAACTAAATAACTAAATAACTAAATAACTAAATAACTAAATAACTAAATAACTAAATAACTAAATAACTAAATAACTAAATAACTAAATAACTAAATAACTAAATAACTAAATAACTAAATAACTAAATAACTAAATAACTAAATAACTAAATAACTAAATAACTAAATAACTAAATAACTAAATAACTAAATAACTAAATAACTAAATAACTAAATAACTAAATAACTAAATAACTAAATAACTAAATAACTAAATAACTAAATAACTAAATAACTAAATAACTAAATAACTAAATAACTAAATAACTAAATAACTAAATAACTAAATAACTAAATAACTAAATAACTAAATAACTAAATAACTAAATAACTAAATAACTAAATAACTAAATAACTAAATAACTAAATAACTAAATAACTAAATAACTAAATAACTAAATAACTAAATAACTAAATAACTAAATAACTAAATAACTAAATAACTAAATAACTAAATAACTAAATAACTAAATAACTAAATAACTAAATAACTAAATAACTAAATAACTAAATAACTAAATAACTAAATAACTAAATAACTAAATAACTAAATAACTAAATAACTAAATAACTAAATAACTAAATAACTAAATAACTAAATAACTAAATAACTAAATAACTAAATAACTAAATAACTAAATAACTAAATAACTAAATAACTAAATAACTAAATAACTAAATAACTAAATAACTAAATAACTAAATAACTAAATAACTAAATAACTAAATAACTAAATAACTAAATAACTAAATAACTAAATAACTAAATAACTAAATAACTAAATAACTAAATAACTAAATAACTAAATAACTAAATAACTAAATAACTAAATAACTAAATAACTAAATAACTAAATAACTAAATAACTAAATAACTAAATAACTAAATAACTAAATAACTAAATAACTAAATAACTAAATAACTAAATAACTAAATAACTAAATAACTAAATAACTAAATAACTAAATAACTAAATAACTAAATAACTAAATAACTAAATAACTAAATAACTAAATAACTAAATAACTAAATAACTAAATAACTAAATAACTAAATAACTAAATAACTAAATAACTAAATAACTAAATAACTAAATAACTAAATAACTAAATAACTAAATAACTAAATAACTAAATAACTAAATAACTAAATAACTAAATAACTAAATAACTAAATAACTAAATAACTAAATAACTAAATAACTAAATAACTAAATAACTAAATAACTAAATAACTAAATAACTAAATAACTAAATAACTAAATAACTAAATAACTAAATAACTAAATAACTAAATAACTAAATAACTAAATAACTAAATAACTAAATAACTAAATAACTAAATAACTAAATAACTAAATAACTAAATAACTAAATAACTAAATAACTAAATAACTAAATAACTAAATAACTAAATAACTAAATAACTAAATAACTAAATAACTAAATAACTAAATAACTAAATAACTAAATAACTAAATAACTAAATAACTAAATAACTAAATAACTAAATAACTAAATAACTAAATAACTAAATAACTAAATAACTAAATAACTAAATAACTAAATAACTAAATAACTAAATAACTAAATAACTAAATAACTAAATAACTAAATAACTAAATAACTAAATAACTAAATAACTAAATAACTAAATAACTAAATAACTAAATAACTAAATAACTAAATAACTAAATAACTAAATAACTAAATAACTAAATAACTAAATAACTAAATAACTAAATAACTAAATAACTAAATAACTAAATAACTAAATAACTAAATAACTAAATAACTAAATAACTAAATAACTAAATAACTAAATAACTAAATAACTAAATAACTAAATAACTAAATAACTAAATAACTAAATAACTAAATAACTAAATAACTAAATAACTAAATAACTAAATAACTAAATAACTAAATAACTAAATAACTAAATAACTAAATAACTAAATAACTAAAT
>CALUEK010000502.1:0-19775 GCA_944039245.1 Nebria salina | reverse complement strand
AAATAACTAAATAACTAAATAACTAAATAACTAAATAACTAAATAACTAAATAACTAAATAACTAAATAACTAAATAACTAAATAACTAAATAACTAAATAACTAAATAACTAAATAACTAAATAACTAAATAACTAAATAACTAAATAACTAAATAACTAAATAACTAAATAACTAAATAACTAAATAACTAAATAACTAAATAACTAAATAACTAAATAACTAAATAACTAAATAACTAAATAACTAAATAACTAAATAACTAAATAACTAAATAACTAAATAACTAAATAACTAAATAACTAAATAACTAAATAACTAAATAACTAAATAACTAAATAACTAAATAACTAAATAACTAAATAACTAAATAACTAAATAACTAAATAACTAAATAACTAAATAACTAAATAACTAAATAACTAAATAACTAAATAACTAAATAACTAAATAACTAAATAACTAAATAACTAAATAACTAAATAACTAAATAACTAAATAACTAAATAACTAAATAACTAAATAACTAAATAACTAAATAACTAAATAACTAAATAACTAAATAACTAAATAACTAAATAACTAAATAACTAAATAACTAAATAACTAAATAACTAAATAACTAAATAACTAAATAACTAAATAACTAAATAACTAAATAACTAAATAACTAAATAACTAAATAACTAAATAACTAAATAACTAAATAACTAAATAACTAAATAACTAAATAACTAAATAACTAAATAACTAAATAACTAAATAACTAAATAACTAAATAACTAAATAACTAAATAACTAAATAACTAAATAACTAAATAACTAAATAACTAAATAACTAAATAACTAAATAACTAAATAACTAAATAACTAAATAACTAAATAACTAAATAACTAAATAACTAAATAACTAAATAACTAAATAACTAAATAACTAAATAACTAAATAACTAAATAACTAAATAACTAAATAACTAAATAACTAAATAACTAAATAACTAAATAACTAAATAACTAAATAACTAAATAACTAAATAACTAAATAACTAAATAACTAAATAACTAAATAACTAAATAACTAAATAACTAAATAACTAAATAACTAAATAACTAAATAACTAAATAACTAAATAACTAAATAACTAAATAACTAAATAACTAAATAACTAAATAACTAAATAACTAAATAACTAAATAACTAAATAACTAAATAACTAAATAACTAAATAACTAAATAACTAAATAACTAAATAACTAAATAACTAAATAACTAAATAACTAAATAACTAAATAACTAAATAACTAAATAACTAAATAACTAAATAACTAAATAACTAAATAACTAAATAACTAAATAACTAAATAACTAAATAACTAAATAACTAAATAACTAAATAACTAAATAACTAAATAACTAAATAACTAAATAACTAAATAACTAAATAACTAAATAACTAAATAACTAAATAACTAAATAACTAAATAACTAAATAACTAAATAACTAAATAACTAAATAACTAAATAACTAAATAACTAAATAACTAAATAACTAAATAACTAAATAACTAAATAACTAAATAACTAAATAACTAAATAACTAAATAACTAAATAACTAAATAACTAAATAACTAAATAACTAAATAACTAAATAACTAAATAACTAAATAACTAAATAACTAAATAACTAAATAACTAAATAACTAAATAACTAAATAACTAAATAACTAAATAACTAAATAACTAAATAACTAAATAACTAAATAACTAAATAACTAAATAACTAAATAACTAAATAACTAAATAACTAAATAACTAAATAACTAAATAACTAAATAACTAAATAACTAAATAACTAAATAACTAAATAACTAAATAACTAAATAACTAAATAACTAAATAACTAAATAACTAAATAACTAAATAACTAAATAACTAAATAACTAAATAACTAAATAACTAAATAACTAAATAACTAAATAACTAAATAACTAAATAACTAAATAACTAAATAACTAAATAACTAAATAACTAAATAACTAAATAACTAAATAACTAAATAACTAAATAACTAAATAACTAAATAACTAAATAACTAAATAACTAAATAACTAAATAACTAAATAACTAAATAACTAAATAACTAAATAACTAAATAACTAAATAACTAAATAACTAAATAACTAAATAACTAAATAACTAAATAACTAAATAACTAAATAACTAAATAACTAAATAACTAAATAACTAAATAACTAAATAACTAAATAACTAAATAACTAAATAACTAAATAACTAAATAACTAAATAACTAAATAACTAAATAACTAAATAACTAAATAACTAAATAACTAAATAACTAAATAACTAAATAACTAAATAACTAAATAACTAAATAACTAAATAACTAAATAACTAAATAACTAAATAACTAAATAACTAAATAACTAAATAACTAAATAACTAAATAACTAAATAACTAAATAACTAAATAACTAAATAACTAAATAACTAAATAACTAAATAACTAAATAACTAAATAACTAAATAACTAAATAACTAAATAACTAAATAACTAAATAACTAAATAACTAAATAACTAAATAACTAAATAACTAAATAACTAAATAACTAAATAACTAAATAACTAAATAACTAAATAACTAAATAACTAAATAACTAAATAACTAAATAACTAAATAACTAAATAACTAAATAACTAAATAACTAAATAACTAAATAACTAAATAACTAAATAACTAAATAACTAAATAACTAAATAACTAAATAACTAAATAACTAAATAACTAAATAACTAAATAACTAAATAACTAAATAACTAAATAACTAAATAACTAAATAACTAAATAACTAAATAACTAAATAACTAAATAACTAAATAACTAAATAACTAAATAACTAAATAACTAAATAACTAAATAACTAAATAACTAAATAACTAAATAACTAAATAACTAAATAACTAAATAACTAAATAACTAAATAACTAAATAACTAAATAACTAAATAACTAAATAACTAAATAACTAAATAACTAAATAACTAAATAACTAAATAACTAAATAACTAAATAACTAAATAACTAAATAACTAAATAACTAAATAACTAAATAACTAAATAACTAAATAACTAAATAACTAAATAACTAAATAACTAAATAACTAAATAACTAAATAACTAAATAACTAAATAACTAAATAACTAAATAACTAAATAACTAAATAACTAAATAACTAAATAACTAAATAACTAAATAACTAAATAACTAAATAACTAAATAACTAAATAACTAAATAACTAAATAACTAAATAACTAAATAACTAAATAACTAAATAACTAAATAACTAAATAACTAAATAACTAAATAACTAAATAACTAAATAACTAAATAACTAAATAACTAAATAACTAAATAACTAAATAACTAAATAACTAAATAACTAAATAACTAAATAACTAAATAACTAAATAACTAAATAACTAAATAACTAAATAACTAAATAACTAAATAACTAAATAACTAAATAACTAAATAACTAAATAACTAAATAACTAAATAACTAAATAACTAAATAACTAAATAACTAAATAACTAAATAACTAAATAACTAAATAACTAAATAACTAAATAACTAAATAACTAAATAACTAAATAACTAAATAACTAAATAACTAAATAACTAAATAACTAAATAACTAAATAACTAAATAACTAAATAACTAAATAACTAAATAACTAAATAACTAAATAACTAAATAACTAAATAACTAAATAACTAAATAACTAAATAACTAAATAACTAAATAACTAAATAACTAAATAACTAAATAACTAAATAACTAAATAACTAAATAACTAAATAACTAAATAACTAAATAACTAAATAACTAAATAACTAAATAACTAAATAACTAAATAACTAAATAACTAAATAACTAAATAACTAAATAACTAAATAACTAAATAACTAAATAACTAAATAACTAAATAACTAAATAACTAAATAACTAAATAACTAAATAACTAAATAACTAAATAACTAAATAACTAAATAACTAAATAACTAAATAACTAAATAACTAAATAACTAAATAACTAAATAACTAAATAACTAAATAACTAAATAACTAAATAACTAAATAACTAAATAACTAAATAACTAAATAACTAAATAACTAAATAACTAAATAACTAAATAACTAAATAACTAAATAACTAAATAACTAAATAACTAAATAACTAAATAACTAAATAACTAAATAACTAAATAACTAAATAACTAAATAACTAAATAACTAAATAACTAAATAACTAAATAACTAAATAACTAAATAACTAAATAACTAAATAACTAAATAACTAAATAACTAAATAACTAAATAACTAAATAACTAAATAACTAAATAACTAAATAACTAAATAACTAAATAACTAAATAACTAAATAACTAAATAACTAAATAACTAAATAACTAAATAACTAAATAACTAAATAACTAAATAACTAAATAACTAAATAACTAAATAACTAAATAACTAAATAACTAAATAACTAAATAACTAAATAACTAAATAACTAAATAACTAAATAACTAAATAACTAAATAACTAAATAACTAAATAACTAAATAACTAAATAACTAAATAACTAAATAACTAAATAACTAAATAACTAAATAACTAAATAACTAAATAACTAAATAACTAAATAACTAAATAACTAAATAACTAAATAACTAAATAACTAAATAACTAAATAACTAAATAACTAAATAACTAAATAACTAAATAACTAAATAACTAAATAACTAAATAACTAAATAACTAAATAACTAAATAACTAAATAACTAAATAACTAAATAACTAAATAACTAAATAACTAAATAACTAAATAACTAAATAACTAAATAACTAAATAACTAAATAACTAAATAACTAAATAACTAAATAACTAAATAACTAAATAACTAAATAACTAAATAACTAAATAACTAAATAACTAAATAACTAAATAACTAAATAACTAAATAACTAAATAACTAAATAACTAAATAACTAAATAACTAAATAACTAAATAACTAAATAACTAAATAACTAAATAACTAAATAACTAAATAACTAAATAACTAAATAACTAAATAACTAAATAACTAAATAACTAAATAACTAAATAACTAAATAACTAAATAACTAAATAACTAAATAACTAAATAACTAAATAACTAAATAACTAAATAACTAAATAACTAAATAACTAAATAACTAAATAACTAAATAACTAAATAACTAAATAACTAAATAACTAAATAACTAAATAACTAAATAACTAAATAACTAAATAACTAAATAACTAAATAACTAAATAACTAAATAACTAAATAACTAAATAACTAAATAACTAAATAACTAAATAACTAAATAACTAAATAACTAAATAACTAAATAACTAAATAACTAAATAACTAAATAACTAAATAACTAAATAACTAAATAACTAAATAACTAAATAACTAAATAACTAAATAACTAAATAACTAAATAACTAAATAACTAAATAACTAAATAACTAAATAACTAAATAACTAAATAACTAAATAACTAAATAACTAAATAACTAAATAACTAAATAACTAAATAACTAAATAACTAAATAACTAAATAACTAAATAACTAAATAACTAAATAACTAAATAACTAAATAACTAAATAACTAAATAACTAAATAACTAAATAACTAAATAACTAAATAACTAAATAACTAAATAACTAAATAACTAAATAACTAAATAACTAAATAACTAAATAACTAAATAACTAAATAACTAAATAACTAAATAACTAAATAACTAAATAACTAAATAACTAAATAACTAAATAACTAAATAACTAAATAACTAAATAACTAAATAACTAAATAACTAAATAACTAAATAACTAAATAACTAAATAACTAAATAACTAAATAACTAAATAACTAAATAACTAAATAACTAAATAACTAAATAACTAAATAACTAAATAACTAAATAACTAAATAACTAAATAACTAAATAACTAAATAACTAAATAACTAAATAACTAAATAACTAAATAACTAAATAACTAAATAACTAAATAACTAAATAACTAAATAACTAAATAACTAAATAACTAAATAACTAAATAACTAAATAACTAAATAACTAAATAACTAAATAACTAAATAACTAAATAACTAAATAACTAAATAACTAAATAACTAAATAACTAAATAACTAAATAACTAAATAACTAAATAACTAAATAACTAAATAACTAAATAACTAAATAACTAAATAACTAAATAACTAAATAACTAAATAACTAAATAACTAAATAACTAAATAACTAAATAACTAAATAACTAAATAACTAAATAACTAAATACCTAAATAACTAAATAACTAAATAACTAAATAACTAAATAACTAAATAACTAAATAACTAAATAACTAAATAACTAAATAACTAAATAACTAAATAACTAAATAACTAAATAACTAAATAACTAAATAACTAAATAACTAAATAACTAAAACTAAATAACTAAATAACTAAATAACTAAATAACTAAATAACTAAATAACTAAATAACTAAATAACTAAATAACTAAATAACTAAATAACTAAATAACTAAATAACTAAATAACTAAATAACTAAATAACTAAATAACTAAATAACTAAATAACTAAATAACTAAATAACTAAATAACTAAATAACTAAATAACTAAATAACTAAATAACTAAATAACTAAATAACTAAATAACTAAATAACTAAATAACTAAATAACTAAATAACTAAATAACTAAATAACTAAATAACTAAATAACTAAATAACTAAATAACTAAATAACTAAATAACTAAATAACTAAATAACTAAATAACTAAATAACTAAATAACTAAATAACTAAATAACTAAATAACTAAATAACTAAATAACTAAATAACTAAATAACTAAATAACTAAATAACTAAATAACTAAATAACTAAATAACTAAATAACTAAATAACTAAATAACTAAATAACTAAATAACTAAATAACTAAATAACTAAATAACTAAATAACTAAATAACTAAATAACTAAATAACTAAATAACTAAATAACTAAATAACTAAATAACTAAATAACTAAATAACTAAATAACTAAATAACTAAATAACTAAATAACTAAATAACTAAATAACTAAATAACTAAATAACTAAATAACTAAATAACTAAATAACTAAATAACTAAATAACTAAATAACTAAATAACTAAATAACTAAATAACTAAATAACTAAATAACTAAATAACTAAATAACTAAATAACTAAATAACTAAATAACTAAATAACTAAATAACTAAATAACTAAATAACTAAATAACTAAATAACTAAATAACTAAATAACTAAATAACTAAATAACTAAATAACTAAATAACTAAATAACTAAATAACTAAATAACTAAATAACTAAATAACTAAATAACTAAATAACTAAATAACTAAATAACTAAATAACTAAATAACTAAATAACTAAATAACTAAATAACTAAATAACTAAATAACTAAATAACTAAATAACTAAATAACTAAATAACTAAATAACTAAATAACTAAATAACTAAATAACTAAATAACTAAATAACTAAATAACTAAATAACTAAATAACTAAATAACTAAATAACTAAATAACTAAATAACTAAATAACTAAATAACTAAATAACTAAATAACTAAATAACTAAATAACTAAATAACTAAATAACTAAATAACTAAATAACTAAATAACTAAATAACTAAATAACTAAATAACTAAATAACTAAATAACTAAATAACTAAATAACTAAATAACTAAATAACTAAATAACTAAATAACTAAATAACTAAATAACTAAATAACTAAATAACTAAATAACTAAATAACTAAATAACTAAATAACTAAATAACTAAATAACTAAATAACTAAATAACTAAATAACTAAATAACTAAATAACTAAATAACTAAATAACTAAATAACTAAATAACTAAATAACTAAATAACTAAATAACTAAATAACTAAATAACTAAATAACTAAATAACTAAATAACTAAATAACTAAATAACTAAATAACTAAATAACTAAATAACTAAATAACTAAATAACTAAATAACTAAATAACTAAATAACTAAATAACTAAATAACTAACAAATAACTAAATAACTAAATAACTAAATAACTAAATAACTAAATAACTAAATAACGTAAATAACTAAATAACTAAATAACTAAATAACTAAATAACTAAATAACTAAATAACTAAATAACTAAATAACTAAATAACTAAATAACTAAATAACTAAATAACTAAATAACTAAATAACTAAATAACTAAATAACTAAATAACTAAATAACTAAATAACTAAATAACTAAATAACTAAATAACTAAATAACTAAATAACTAAATAACTAAATAACTAAATAACTAAATAACTAAATAACTAAATAACTAAATAACTAAATAACTAAATAACTAAATAACTAAATAACTAAATAACTAAATAACTAAATAACTAAATAACTAAATAACTAAATAACTAAATAACTAAATAACTAAATAACTAAATAACTAAATAACTAAATAACTAAATAACTAAATAACTAAATAACTAAATAACTAAATAACTAAATAACTAAATAACTAATAACTAAATAACTAAATAACTAAATAACTAAATAACTAAATAACTAAATAACTAAATAACTAAATAACTAAATAACTAAATAACTAAATAACTAAATAACTAAATAACTAAATAACTAAATAACTAAATAACTAAATAACTAAATAACTAAATAACTAAATAACTAAATAACTAAATAACTAAATAACTAAATAACTAAATAACTAAATAACTAAATAACTAAATAACTAAATAACTAAATAACTAAATAACTAAATAACTAAATAACTAAATAACTAAATAACTAAATAACTAAATAACTAAATAACTAAATAACTAAATAACTAAATAACTAAATAACTAAATAACTAAATAACTAAATAACTAAATAACTAAATAACTAAATAACTAAATAACTAAATAACTAAATAACTAAATAACTAAATAACTAAATAACTAAATAACTAAATAACTAAATAACTAAATAACTAAATAACTAAATAACTAAATAACTAAATAACTAAATAACTAAATAACTAAATAACTAAATAACTAAATAACTAAATAACTAAATAACTAAATAACTAAATAACTAAATAACTAAATAACTAAAAAACTAAATAACTAAATAACTAAATAACTAAATAACTAAATAACTAAATAACTAAATAACTAAATAACTAAATAACTAAATAACTAAATAACTAAATAACTAAATAACTAAATAACTAAATAACTAAATAACTAAATAACTAAATAACTAAATAACTAAATAACTAAATAACTAAATAACTAAATAACTAAATAACTAAATAACTAAATAACTAAATAACTAAATAACTAAATAACTAAATAACTAAATAACTAAATAACTAAATAACTAAATAACTAAATAACTAAATAACTAAATAACTAAATAACTAAATAACTAAATAACTAAATAACTAAATAACTAAATAACTAAATAACTAAATAACTAAATAACTAAATAACTAAATAACTAAATAACTAAATAACTAAATAACTAAATAACTAAATAACTAAATAACTAAATAACTAAATAACTAAATAACTAAATAACTAAATAACTAAATAACTAAATAACTAAATAACTAAATAACTAAATAACTAAATAACTAAATAACTAAATAACTAAATAACTAAATAACTAAATAACTAAATAACTAAATAACTAAATAACTAAATAACTAAATAACTAAATAACTAAATAACTAAATAACTAAATAACTAAATAACTAAATAACTAAATAACTAAATAACTAAATAACTAAATAACTAAATAACTAAATAACTAAATAACTAAATAACTAAATAACTAAATAACTAAATAACTAAATAACTAAATAACTAAATAACTAAATAACTAAATAACTAAATAACTAAATAACTAAATAACTAAATAACTAAATAACTAAATAACTAAATAACTAAATAACTAAATAACTAAATAACTAAATAACTAAATAACTAAATAACTAAATAACTAAATAACTAAATAACTAAATAACTAAATAACTAAATAACTAAATAACTAAATAACTAAATAACTAAATAACTAAATAACTAAATAACTAAATAACTAAATAACTAAATAACTAAATAACTAAATAACTAAATAACTAAATAACTAAATAACTAAATAACTAAATAACTAAATAACTAAATAACTAAATAACTAAATAACTAAATAACTAAATAACTAAATAACTAAATAACTAAATAACTAAATAACTAAATAACTAAATAACTAAATAACTAAATAACTAAATAACTAAATAACTAAATAACTAAATAACTAAATAACTAAATAACTAAATAACTAAATAACTAAATAACTAAATAACTAAATAACTAAATAACTAAATAACTAAATAACTAAATAACTAAATAACTAAATAACTAAATAACTAAATAACTAAATAACTAAATAACTAAATAACTAAATAACTAAATAACTAAATAACTAAATAACTAAATAACTAAATAACTAAATAACTAAATAACTAAATAACTAAATAACTAAATAACTAAATAACTAAATAACTAAATAACTAAATAACTAAATAACTAAATAACTAAATAACTAAATAACTAAATAACTAAATAACTAAATAACTAAATAACTAAATAACTAAATAACTAAATAACTAAATAACTAAATAACTAAATAACTAAATAACTAAATAACTAAATAACTAAATAACTAAATAACTAAATAACTAAATAACTAAATAACTAAATAACTAAATAACTAAATAACTAAATAACTAAATAACTAAATAACTAAATAACTAAATAACTAAATAACTAAATAACTAAATAACTAAATAACTAAATAACTAAATAACTAAATAACTAAATAACTAAATAACTAAATAACTAAATAACTAAATAACTAAATAACTAAATAACTAAATAACTAAATAACTAAATAACTAAATAACTAAATAACTAAATAACTAAATAACTAAATAACTAAATAACTAAATAACTAAATAACTAAATAACTAAATAACTAAATAACTAAATAACTAAATAACTAAATAACTAAATAACTAAATAACTAAATAACTAAATAACTAAATAACTAAATAACTAAATAAATAACTAAATAACTAAATAACTAAATAACTAAATAACTAAATAACTAAATAACTAAATAACTAAATAACTAAATAACTAAATAACTAAATAACTAAATAACTAAATAACTAAATAACTAAATAACTAAATAACTAAATAACTAAATAACTAAATAACTAAATAACTAAATAACTAAATAACTAAATAACTAAATAACTAAATAACTAAATAACTAAATAACTAAATAACTAAATAACTAAATAACTAAATAACTAAATAACTAAATAACTAAATAACTAAATAACTAAATAACTAAATAACTAAATAACTAAATAACTAAATAACTAAATAACTAAATAACTAAATAACTAAATAACTAAATAACTAAATAACTAAATAACTAAATAACTAAATAACTAAATAACTAAATAACTAAATAACTAAATAACTAAATAACTAAATAACTAAATAACTAAATAACTAAATAACTAAATAACTAAATAACTAAATAACTAAATAACTAAATAACTAAATAACTAAATAACTAAATAACTAAATAACTAAATAACTAAATAACTAAATAACTAAATAACTAAATAACTAAATAACTAAATAACTAAATAACTAAATAACTAAATAACTAAATAACTAAATAACTAAATAACTAAATAACTAAATAACTAAATAACTAAATAACTAAATAACTAAATAACTAAATAACTAAATAACTAAATAACTAAATAACTAAATAACTAAATAACTAAATAACTAAATAACTAAATAACTAAATAACTAAATAACTAAATAACTAAATAACTAAATAACTAAATAACTAAATAACTAAATAACTAAATAACTAAATAACTAAATAACTAAATAACTAAATAACTAAATAACTAAATAACTAAATAACTAAATAACTAAATAACTAAATAACTAAATAACTAAATAACTAAATAACTAAATAACTAAATAACTAAATAACTAAATAACTAAATAACTAAATAACTAAATAACTAAATAACTAAATAACTAAATAACTAAATAACTAAATAACTAAATAACTAAATAACTAAATAACTAAATAACTAAATAACTAAATAACTAAATAACTAAATAACTAAATAACTAAATAACTAAATAACTAAATAACTAATAACTAAATAACTAAATAACTAAATAACTAAATAATTAATAACTAAATAACTAAATAACTAAATAACTAAATAACTAAATAACTAAATAACTAAATAACTAAATAACTAAATAACTAAATAACTAAATAACTAAATAACTAAATAACTAAATAACTAAATAAACTAAATAACTAAATAACTAAATAACTAAATAACTAAATAACTAAATAACTAAATAACTAAATAACTAAATAACTAAATAACTAAATAACTAAATAACTAAATAACTAAATAACTAAATAACTAAATAACTAAATAACTAAATAACTAAATAACTAAATAACTAAATAACTAAATAACTAAATAACTAAATAACTAAATAACTAAATAACTAATAACTAAATAACTAAATAACTAAATAACTAAATAACTAAATAACTAAATAACTAAATAACTAAATAACTAAATAACTAAATAACTAAATAACTAAATAACTAAATAACTAAATAACTAAATAACTAAATAACTAAATAACTAAATAACTAAATAACTAAATAACTAAATAACTAAATAACTAAATAACTAAATAACTAAATAACTAAATAACTAAATAACTAAATAACTAAATAACTAAATAACTAAATAACTAAATAACTAAATAACTAAATAACTAAATAACTAAATAACTAAATAACTAAATAACTAAATAACTAAATAACTAAATAACTAAATAACTAAATAACTAAATAACTAAATAACTAAATAACTAAATAACTAAATAACTAAAGAACTAAATAACTAAAGAACTAAAGAACTAAAGAACTAAAGAACTAAATAACTAAAGAACTAAATAACTAAATAACTAAATAACTAAAGAACTAAATAACTAAATAACTAAATAACTAAATAACTAAATAACTAAATAACTAAATAACTAAATAACTAAATAACTAAATAACTAAATAACTAAATAACTAAATAACTAAATAACTAAATAACTAAATAACTAAATAACTAAATAACTAAATAACTAAATAACTAAATAACTAAATAACTAAATAACTAAATAACTAAATAACTAAATAACTAAATAACTAAATAACTAAATAACTAAATAACTAAATAACTAAATAACTAAATAACTAAATAACTAAATAACTAAATAACTAAATAACTAAATAACTAAATAACTAAATAACTAAATAACTAAATAACTAAATAACTAAATAACTAAATAACTAAATAACTAAATAACTAAATAACTAAATAACTAAATAACTAAATAACTAAATAACTAAATAACTAAATAACTAAATAACTAAATAACTAAATAACTAAATAACTAAATAACTAAATAACTAAAAATAACTAAATAACTAAATAACTAAATAACTAAATAACTAAATAACTAAATAACTAAATAACTAAATAACTAAATAACTAAATAACTAAATAACTAAATAACTAAATAACTAAATAACTAAATAACTAAATAACTAAATAACTAAATAACTAAATAACTAAATAACTAAATAACTAAATAACTAAATAACTAAATAACTAAATAACTAAATAACTAAATAACTAAATAACTAAATAACTAAATAACTAAATAACTAAATAACTAAATAACTAAATAACTAAATAACTAAATAACTAAATAACTAAATAACTAAATAACTAAATAACTAAATAACTAAATAACTAAATAACTAAATAACTAAATAACTAAATAACTAAATAACTAAATAACTAAATAACTAAATAACTAAATAACTAAATAACTAAATAACTAAATAACTAAATAACTAAATAACTAAATAACTAAATAACTAAATAACTAAATAACTAAATAACTAAATAACTAAATAACTAAATAACTAAATAACTAAATAACTAAATAACTAAATAACTAAATAACTAAATAACTAAATAACTAAATAACTAAATAACTAAATAACTAATAACTAAATAACTAAATAACTAAATAACTAAATAACTAAATAACTAAATAACTAAATAACTAAATAACTAAATAACTAAATAACTAAATAACTAAATAACTAAATAACTAAATAACTAAATAACTAAATAACTAAATAACTAAATAACTAAATAACTAAATAACTAAATAACTAAATAACTAAATAACTAAATAACTAAATAACTAAATAACTAAATAACTAAATAACTAAATAACTAAATAACTAAATAACTAAATAACTAAATAACTAAATAACTAAATAACTAAATAACTAAATAACTAAATAACTAAATAACTAAATAACTAAATAACTAAATAACTAAATAACTAAATAACTAAATAACTAAATAACTAAATAACTAAATAACTAAAACTAAAACTAAATAACTAAATAACTAAATAACTAAATAACTAAATAACTAAATAACTAAATAACTAAATAACTAAATAACTAAATAACTAAATAACTAAATAACTAAATAACTAAATAACTAAATAACTAAATAACTAAATAACTAAATAACTAAATAACTAAATAACTAAATAACTAAATAACTAAATAACTAAATAACTAAATAACTAAATAACTAAATAACTAAATAACTAAATAACTAAATAACTAAATAACTAAATAACTAAATAACTAAATAACTAAATAACTAAATAACTAAATAACTAAATAACTAAATAACTAAATAACTAAATAACTAAATAACTAAATAACTAAATAACTAAATAACTAAATAACTAAATAACTAAATAACTAAATAACTAAATAACTAAATAACTAAATAACTAAATAACTAAATAACTAAATAACTAAATAACTAAATAACTAAATAACTAAATAACTAAATAACTAAATAACTAAATAACTAAATAACTAAATAACTAAATAACTAAATAACTAAATAACTAAATAACTAAATAACTAAATAACTAAATAACTAAATAACTAAATAACTAAATACTAAATAACTAAATAACTAAATAACTAAATAACTAAATAACTAAATAACTAAATAACTAAATAACTAAATAACTAAATAACTAAATAACTAAATAACTAAATAACTAAATAACTAAATAACTAAATAACTAAATAACTAAATAACTAAATAACTAAATAACTAAATAACTAAATAACTAAATAACTAAATAACTAAAAACTAAATAACTAAATAACTAAATAACTAAATAACTAAATAACTAAATAACTAAATAACTAAATAACTAAATAACTAAATAACTAAATAACTAAATAACTAAATAACTAAATAACTAAATAACTAAATAACTAAATAACTAAATAACTAAATAACTAAATAACTAAATAACTAAATAACTAAATAACTAAATAACTAAATAACTAAATAACTAAATAACTAAATAACTAAATAACTAAATAACTAAATAACTAAATAACTAAATAACTAAATAACTAAATAACTAAATAACTAAATAACTAAATAACTAAATAACTAAATAACTAAATAACTAAATAACTAATAACTAAATAACTAAATAACTAAATAACTAAATAACTAAATAACTAAATAACTAAATAACTAAATAACTAAATAACTAAATAACTAAATAACTAAATAACTAAATAACTAAATAACTAAATAACTAAATAACTAATAACTAAATAACTAAATAACTAAATAACTAAATACTAACTAAATAACTAAATAACTAAATAACTAAATAACTAAATAACTAAATAACTAAATAACTAAATAACTAAATAACTAAATAACTAAATAACTAAATAACTAAATAACTAAATAACTAAATAACTAAATAACTAAATAACTAAATAACTAAATAACTAAATAACTAAATAACTAAATAACTAAATAACTAAATAACTAAATAACTAAATAACTAAATAACTAAATAACTAAATAACTAAATAACTAAATAACTAAATAACTAAATAACTAAATAACTAAATAACTAAATAACTAAATAACTAAATAACTAAATAACTAAATAACTAAATAACTAAATAACTAAATAACTAAATAACTAAATAACTAAATAACTAAATAACTAAATAACTAAATAACTAAATAACTAAATAACTAAATAACTAAATAACTAAATAACTAAATAACTAAATAACTAAAATAACTAAATAACTAAATAACTAAATAACTAAATAACTAAATAACTAAATAACTAAATAACTAAATAACTAAATAACTAAATAACTAAATAACTAAATAACTAAATAACTAAATAACTAAATAACTAAATAACTAAATAACTAAATAACTAAATAACTAAATAACTAAATAACTAAATAACTAAATAACTAAATAACTAAATAACTAAATAACTAAATAACTAAATAACTAAATAACTAAATAACTAAATAACTAAATAACTAAATAACTAAATAACTAAATAACTAAATAACTAAATAACTAAATAACTAAATAACTAAATAACTAAATAACTAAATAACTAAATAACTAAATAACTAAATAACTAAATAACTAAATAACTAAATAACTAAATAACTAAATAACTAATAACTAAATAACTAAATAACTAAATAACTAAATACCTAAATAACTAAATACCTAAATAACTAAATAACTAAATAACTAAATAACTAAATAACTAAATAACTAAATAACTAAATAACTAAATAACGAAATAACTAAATAAGGAAATAACTAAATAAGGAAATAACTAAATAACGAAATAACTAAATAACGAAATAACTAAATAACGAAATAACTAAATAACGAAATAACTAAATAACGAAATAACTAAATAACGAAATAACTAAATAACGAAATAACTAAATAACGAAATAACTAAATAACGAAATAACTAAATAACGAAATAACTAAATAACGAAATAACTAAATAACGAAATAACTAAATAACGAAATAACTAAATAACGAAATAACTAAATAACGAAATAACTAAATAACGAAATAACTAAATAACGAAATAACTAAATAACGAAATAACTAAATAACGAAATAACTAAATAACGAAATAACTAAATAACGAAATAACTAAATAACGAAATAACTAAATAACGAAATAACTAAATAACGAAATAACTAAATAACGAAATAACTAAATAACGAAATAACTAAATAACGAAATAACTAAATAACGAAATAACTAAATAACGAAATAACTAAATAACGAAATAACTAAATAACGAAATAACTAAATAACGAAATAACTAAATAACGAAATAACTAAATAACGAAATAACTAAATAACGAAATAACTAAATAACGAAATAACTAAATAACGAAATAACTAAATAACGAAATAACTAAATAACGAAATAACTAAATAACGAAATAACTAAATAACGAAATAACTAAATAACGAAATAACTAAATAACGAAATAACTAAATAACGAAATAACTAAATAACGAAATAACTAAATAACGAAATAACTAAATAACGAAATAACTAAATAACGAAATAACTAAATAACGAAATAACTAAATAACGAAATAACTAAATAACGAAATAACTAAATAACGAAATAACTAAATAACGAAATAACTAAATAACGAAATAACTAAATAACTAAATAACTAAATAACGAAATAACTAAATAACGAAATAACTAAATAACGAAATAACTAAATAACGAAATAACTAAATAACGAAATAACTAAATAACGAAATAACTAAATAACGAAATAACTAAATAACGAAATAACTAAATAACGAAATAACTAAATAACGAAATAACTAAATAACGAAATAACTAAATAACGAAATAACTAAATAACGAAATAACTAAATAACGAAATAACTAAATAACGAAATAACTAAATAACGAAATAACTAAATAACGAAATAACTAAATAACGAAATAACTAAATAACGAAATAACTAAATAACGAAATAACTAAATAACGAAATAACTAAATAACGAAATAACTAAATAACGAAATAACTAAATAACGAAATAACTAAATAACGAAATAACTAAATAACGAAATAACTAAATAACGAAATAACTAAATAACGAAATAACTAAATAACGAAATAACTAAATAACGAAATAACTAAATAACGAAATAACTAAATAACGAAATAACTAAATAACGAAATAACTAAATAACGAAATAACTAAATAACGAAATAACTAAATAACGAAATAACTAAATAACGAAATAACTAAATAACGAAATAACTAAATAACGAAATAACTAAATAACGAAATAACTAAATAACGAAATAACTAAATAACGAAATAACTAAATAACGAAATAACTAAATAACGAAATAACTAAATAACGAAATAACTAAATAACGAAATAACTAAATAACGAAATAACTAAATAACGAAATAACTAAATAACGAAATAACTAAATAACGAAATAACTAAATAACGAAATAACTAAATAACGAAATAACTAAATAACGAAATAACTAAATAACGAAATAACTAAATAACGAAATAACTAAATAACGAAATAACTAAATAACGAAATAACTAAATAACGAAATAACTAAATAACGAAATAACTAAATAACGAAATAACTAAATAACGAAATAACTAAATAACGAAATAACTAAATAACGAAATAACTAAATAACGAAATAACTAAATAACGAAATAACTAAATAACGAAATAACTAAATAACGAAATAACTAAATAACGAAATAACTAAATAACGAAATAACTAAATAACGAAATAACTAAATAACGAAATAACTAAATAACGAAATAACTAAATAACGAAATAACTAAATAACGAAATAACTAAATAACGAAATAACTAAATAACGAAATAACTAAATAACGAAATAACTAAATAACGAAATAACTAAATAACGAAATAACTAAATAACGAAATAACTAAATAACGAAATAACTAAATAACGAAATAACTAAATAACGAAATAACTAAATAACGAAATAACTAAATAACGAAATAACTAAATAACAAAATAACTAAATAACAAAATAACTAAATAACAAAATAACTAAATAACAAAATAACTAAATAACAAAATAACTAAATAACAAAATAACTAAATAACAAAATAACTAAATAACAAAATAACTAAATAACAAAATAACTAAATAACAAAATAACTAAATAACAAAATAACTAAATAACAAAATAACTAAATAACAAAATAACTAAATAACAAAATAACTAAATAACAAAATAACTAAATAACAAAATAACTAAATAACAAAATAACAAAATAACAAAATAACTAAATAACAAAATAACTAAATAACAAAAAAACTAAATAACAAAATAACTAAATAACAAAATAACTAAATAACAAAATAACTAAATAACAAAATAACTAAATAACA